>BROG01000530.1:400000-524523 GCA_030159075.1 Atrina japonica
AATTCATATAAAACTTAGTAATAGAATTTAACAACTGCGTACAGAATTTTATCAATTACTCTTCCAAAGAGGAAGTATAGTTTTACAGATAATTATTTACCAAACATTATTGTCATAGGTCAGATGAACAGGTTTTACTGAATGAGTTCTGAGTATTTGCTCTGACAAGAACGTATCTTTGCTTTAAATTATCCTGTGGTATTTAATACTGATGTAAATTTTGTTGTGATCGTATAACAGACATTTAGTATGTTTTTTTTTTTTCTGGAATCATATCCAAGTATACGATAATCTGTAGATGTAGAAAAACGATTTCTATTTTCGTGGTAATTTGGCATGCAAAAAGAATAAATCGTCTTTAATTTGTTCAAACAGTTGTAAACATCACACTAAATACGAAACCAGTGTTTTGTTGAAGGGAAATGTACAAAGCTTTTGGCTAATCTCTTTGCGAATTGCAATGATAGATAATCGGTAATTATTCCTGTATTTACACAGTCATCATGCTGAAGTGTAAAATGTCTTGCCTTTACTTGATGTATTTTCAACAGAGTAATGATAACATGATTTGAAAAAAAAATCCTTGGGGTAAATATGACGAAATATATTACAGCAAATTCTCCTCTAATTATACTCGCGTGAAAACACTAATTGGATATATACAATATCCCAACAGAGCGGGAATTATTATGTTTTACAATTAAACTGAAGCATTAAGCAATAGAATTTACCCTCAAACCAAGGATTGAGGACTTGTAAAGAAAAACTCAAAAGATGGCAAAAATACCAGTTGTTTTTAGGATATCAAGAAATAAAATTGTCTACGTTATGAATACACTATAAACACATACGAATTATCTGGCGCCTTTAAGACAATTTGGATATAGAGCCAAACATATATCCCCCTGGAGACAGTCCAATATTACTGGTATGTAGTTGTGCATAGGTCGATATATAAATATCAATAAAATTCTGAAATGACAAAAATTCCCGTCTATCTGCTTCACAACAACGTGTTTATTGGTCAAAACTTTAATCGTCTGTGATTTTTCTACTGTCAGAAGATATTAAGTCTTTAAATTCTCCTATATCAAATCTAATGTATGCTGTAAAACCTCGTAGAAATATGTAGTGTTTCTGAGATTTTATCGTGATTTCTGGCCTATACTTGTTGTTATCAGAAGCAGCACATAGATTGTATGAATTTACTACGTAAATGTTTTCTATATCTGTCTATATCGCTATCGATTGTGTGACATTTGTAACATTGCAAACAAACTGGAATATGAACGCCTGAATATTGGAAGCAAAACCTAACGACGAAAAAAATCTCAGCAAATCTCTTTCCTGTAATATACCTACAAATTTAACCGTAAACGAACACCAAGGTCCTGCACCATAAAATTTAAGTCAGAGAATATTCTTAAATTTGCCTGCTTAGTCAATCAGATTCCAGGATTAGAGAAATCTGAGTAAATTATTTTGACTTAAGTAATTCTTAGGTTTAAATGCACCAGACCCAGGTGAATGTCAATGATGGAAATATCAAACATCAGATTAAGTGCTATGTGCGAGTCAGAATCAGGGTTCCCAATCACCCAGAATTTTTGTAAAGGCGTGTAGGTCACTTTTACTTTAGTACGTTGAGTAGGTTCAAAGTTTTAGTCATATGCCACAGATATCATAAACTGCAAAATGCAAGAACGATACCGTCTTCATTTGTGTTCATGTTTCGTTTATTATAAAGTTGCCTGTTCTTATATTAACTTGTCTAGAGCAAAACTATATTTTTGCATAGATATATTTTTGAAAAAGAAAACTGGACGTGCTGAACGTAACTACGTTCGTTTCTATATATATAACTAGAATGACAATGGTTCCTCATTTTTCCTGCAAGGGCTTTAAATAGTTCATTAAAGATACTCACAAGACGTATATTTGATTGTTCGACCAAGTGCACTTGAATTAGGGGTGAGTACAACAGAATTAATATTCTACCATAAATAGAATCATTTTATGAGGTAATAATGATTAATAGAATAGAATGTGAAATTTCCCATACCATAAAATATTAAATAATACATATTTAAAATCCTGCTGGCTAAATACAGCATCAGGAGGAAATGCCATGGTTAGACATATGGTAAGGACAAACACAAAGGAATGGTTCCTTTCCGTATATTGGAACACTTATAAAGATCCTAAATCAATGTAGATTTATCATCTTATGTAAGTGATAAATATTCCTGAAGTAGATTTGTTTTCTTCTGTAATGTATTTGACTTTTGAACTCATAAAAACCGGAACAGAGTAAACATATTGATACATGGTATTATGATGTTTATATTCGTATTGGCACTTGCAAAGATGGTGAACAATAATGAAACAAAAAAAATAACATAGTGAAAACGTAAGTCTGATTAATGTTAGCCATGTTGGTAACATATGTTAAAAGTAAAACAGCGGTTTCCTTTATACTGGAATACTTAGGGAACTCTGTTGTCCCATGTGCCTGCGGTGATATGTTTGTCTTGTTTTATGTTGAAAAAAAAATCAGTGCTATATCACCAAAGAAATAATGGACATAAAATACATTGTTAATTACAATGGCATGTAGTAGGCCCCTATAATTATTTCTTTTTCTTTTTTGGATAAATTCTTATATCTAAAGAGAATGAACTGATAAAGGGAAAAAAAGACAAGATAGACAGAAAAGTGCGACAAACACAAATGGTCCATGGAATATTTCAACAAATGAAACGTTAGTATTATAATTATGACAAACAACGACATAGACGATGATGTTCACCAAGTGCGTCAATGTCAGAGTGATTTGCAAACTAAATACGAATAAAATTAACGACCTTTACGTTTTTCATTCTGTGTTTTTCTGACGTCTCCATATTGCACGCACTTGTTCTTTTTCTGCCACTTCTTTATTCGTGTCACTAATAGGAAAACCGTTTGAAATGCTTTTGTAATTGGATTCATATTAAAGCGTTGCACGATCAAATTTCCTTGTTAATTTCATGAAATTGATGACAAAATAGGATGATATAGTTATCTAACATTTGACCAATAAATGGTAGAAAATGATGTGCTGATAAATTAAATCAATTCATTGAGATTGGGTTCATTGGAAGAATTTCTAACAGTGTTAAACTGTAACTTATCGAAAACACATTTCAAAAGCTTTAATGGGTTTCACAAAAATTTAACAGTAACGAAGTAATATCAGCCGTCTTATCAGAGTGCCAACTATCTCAACGCATTTTCATCTCTAAAAATAAATTGTAATTTAATAAAGAATACGTAGAAGCTATAAACATGGTACAGTACTTAATATCACTAAGGCACTGAAGCTATCCTGCATCTCTGAAATGGAGTTTAGTTTGGAAACGTTAAACCCGTTTTTCACCGGCAACCGACCATGCGATCAATAACAAGTAAAATTAAAACAACAATATTCATTTTATCAAGAGATCAAACACTTTAATGAAAGAAATATCGTACGTAGTTTCGATCAATTACATAAAGAACCAAGATTACTTTCACTCAAATCGTTTCTCTTATCATTTTCCCCTTGTATTGGGTAAAAGATTATTGAAATCCTGTACATGGGGTTTCGATATTTAATCAGGAGACAGTATAAACATGCAATTCATAAACTTGGTTTGACATAAGGAAAGCGATAATGAAATATCTTAACGAAAATCTGATTTCAACTTTCAACCTTCTTAAGAAGAAACAAGTTTTGTCAAGCAAGATGTACTAAGCTAAGGGGCATCATCATTATTAATTTGGAAAATTGATGTCAAAATGTCATAGATATGAAGAATTGTTTATATTTTACATGTCTCGGTCGATATTTTACCGATGAAATATAGTTAGTACGACGGGCAATCGACATAGAAGCAAGTTCAACGAGTCCATTTCACATTGCCATCATATGCAGCAAGTTGGTTCGCACGAACATTTTATCAGCAAGAACTCCACCGGAACCACATGCTGATAAATTCAACGCAGATGAAATTTTAGTCATGTCTGTTTATCTTTGATTTCTTCACTGTCCTTTATTATGAACCATGTGAACTGTCAACCATATTCCAGAATCGATAATGTCATTTCTTGCAATTTATTGTTCGCATTGACATAGAGGTAAATAACTGTATATATAAACATAAAAGTAAAGGTATATGTTTGAAGATAGCCGAAATCATTACCAAAGATGACCATTTTTGTCATTAAGTCTCTACCATGTGTTCTGAATTAAGATAAGAGGTCGACCAGATGAAAACCGATGTGAGACAAGACAAATACAATATTTGGATCTCACTGTAAAAAAATGAATATTCTAATTTAAGACAAGTAAAGAAGTCCTTTAGTAATAATAACAGCAAGAAGAAGGGGGAAAAGACAAGAAAGTAAATGAATAAAACAGCAAAATAAAAAAGGACAAGGTAAAAAAGTAGCAATTTGTGAAATCATTTTTATTTTGATAAGAAGGTATTTTAAACGGATTCGTTACAAGTATTTTGCAATCAAATCGCATTGTAATAAAACATCTATTCACAAATGTCTCCTTGAAATACATGATTGTATAATATAATTAAATAAATATGAAGCTTTGGTACCATAAATAAAACCCGTTACAACTAGAAGTCATTCAAGATTCTAACATGTATATCCAGTACTAACACTGGATTGCACTCTCGTCTAATATCGACGACGGTTTATAATGTATTTGTAGCACAAATGGAGCTGTTGTGATGTGCACCTATCAATCCCTACCGAATTTTACGTTTTTTATAATAAAACTTATGTTTTACAATCCACTGTACCTAAATTCATATTTAAATCTCGAGTTCAAATTCCTTGATTTTAGGACCCAACAGAAGACATCATTGAGTTCAGTCTGGTTACGATAAATAGTTTTTGTCCCAATCAATAAATGTTGTAAAAGCCATTGCAGAAAGAAGCAGAAACTTAGAAGAAGATAAGCCTAATAGTTCAGGAATGAAACTGAAAAAAGTACGAAACTTTATCTCGTTGATAATATATATCTCCTATACGAAAATCATGCTACTTGTATAAGCATTACAATTTTTTTTTCATTCTCGTAGATTCAGTACAAAGACACCCACCAAGCAGGATGATGTTTTTATGATGGTTCGTGTGATACACTACATCTAAACACCTCAGGGCTCTATTACAAGTAAGAGTTTTAATAACCTGTTGGTATGTTACAATATTACGAAGTTTTCGGGTCCCTGCCAAACACAGCTAACTTACAGTTAAGATAAGAAAGATATAATGCTATCTTAGACCAGAAACAAGTCTTATAAATTTTAGTTTATGTAGTTCCCTTGTACGCAATATATCATAAACTTTATCTATTACACTGAAAAATAGATATTATATTTGTTCCACGATAAGTTGAAAATATGCAGCCTAAAGAATTCATGAACTTTCTGTGTATATCAGGATATATATATATTCACAAACGCAATAATTAAGTGTCATTGTGATTATCACAATTGTCGTATATCGTTTCATTTGCTTTCGACGATACTCAATCATAATTTGGAAGTATTACACTTAATTTCGTTCATCCAACTTAGATAGACCTAAATAATCACAAAATATTTGTACTTGTTTTTTTTAACTTTCTGAATAACACTGAATGTTTCATATAACTGTGAATGAGTTTTTTTCCTTCTAAATTGGAAGGAATATGACTCATACATAGGGAACACTCATCTTATCCATTCTTTCCTTAGAGACTTGGTGTTTCGTTATCACCCAGTACCTTCTACAACAGATATTTGTTTATTACGTACGTACCATCCTAAGTAACATTAATTATTGCCGGATGCGTGTATATAAGCCACGAAACCCTGAGGTACAAATATCGTTAAGATGTAATTTAATATAAATTAACTCGAGGATCGGTGGAACATGTTGTGGCTACGATGTCAAAGCTTATCTGAAAAATATATCTATTGTAGGCACCACTTTTTTTACAGAAAAAGTCGTATTTTGATAAAGATTTATTACCTAGTCTATCGAAATATGACCTGGATATTTTGCGATGTCAAGGGAACAAATGTACGTTACATTATTTCGTATAAGGCTAAAATGTATAATATATTAACAATTATCACGGTGGCTATTGGTAAAAAAAATAAAACCCACGAAACCAACACAACAGCTGAATAATTGAAATTGTCACGCTATGATACAGATTATTACCTTCCTGTTTAAATATCTTTAATATTTGTGCTTGTTATGTCTATCACCAAATTCATTTGTAAACGTAGCCGTGCAATAAATGCATACAATTATAGATATGGCCTGCTGTACTTATATGTCGTCTGTGGTATTTTTGTCGCTGACCAGTCAGAGTAATTACCTACAGGTTGTCAAATTAGAATTAATAATAATAATAATAATAATAATAATAATAATAATAATAATAATATTGATGATGATGATGATGATGATGATGATGATGATATAAATGGTAATAAGGATGATGATGATGATGATGATGATGATATAAATGGTAATAAGGATGATGATGATGATGATGATGATGACAAGTGACCTCATATTTCATATGCTCCCCATCGGGTCATACACCGTGTTTACACGTAATGACACGGTGGCACATAACATGTAAAGAGACGCACTATTATGTAAATAACAGTTTTATAGCACGATCCATTTAACAGAAGTAATACGATAATTGTGTAATATATTTATCACATCATCTTTAAAATTTGTGTAGTTGTAATCTATTATATCTTTTGCTTGCATTACTGGTACTAAATTGTCTTTAATACACACAAGAGCAGAGTTAGATAATAGTAAATATTCAACACGAGAAATGCTTATAAAATTTTTCAACATTTTAAAATGACTACCAAAAATGCACGTGATGCTTTCGATAACTACAATGAAAGCGTTAATTACTTTGTAAAACGAACTGGAGGCTTCAAAAAATAAAAAATTGATATATAAGTCGGCGTATGTTTTTAAATGACGTAAGTCTGAGTTACACATCCTCCTCTATTGACGTCAACGTCAGTCAAACATCTTTATGACAAAATGATCGCTATATATTACCGAGTAATCGTCATGCAACAAGGTAAATATCTGTAAAGGATTCAGAAACAATCTGAGAGAAACAAAAAATAACAAATTTATATTCTTTTGTGATATGTGAATGTCATGACAATAATATTGGAAAGCACGCGGGCGTATTAATGCAAAGAAGCTGCAGCTGCATTTTCTATGTACATAAGTTACTATCAACGAGAGACATTTAAAGAAATATGTATTGATACTTCAAGGTTTTTTTTACAGCCTGATCAATTCATTGTTTTGTCTATCTTTACGGTTACGTTATATATTTGATGCGAAAGAAAGTTACGTAATTATCCCGATGGGTTTCATTGCTTTGAGTTAAGAAGCGTTTCTATCTATAATGTTTAATTTTTCATATTTTTGTCAAGACGTATACAACAGGTGACAAAAGTGCTGATTCATAAACAATCACTCTCTGTATCAAAGTGTTAAAAAGTATACATTTCTAGCCGTTTTCTAGGTAGTTTACTTTTCAGTTTGAATGCATTTTTCACTTTTTAACATCGATTTTAGGATTTTTTGTGCTGTTCTGTTATGAATTTTCAGTACTTGGTTTATAATACTGAGGGGTTTTTGCAAATTCCAAAAGTTGTAAAGTATGTTTAATATTTGTAAATTAAATTTGAAAAGTAAGTTTCGTCATTGCATTGGATTAATGGTATAAAACTGCGCTTTGGTGGGTTGTGTTACACCTTTGTTTTGAGCCAGGCTAAACACTTTTTAGTTATATGACGACAGAAAAAAAAAACGACCAATGTTATGTAACTGGCAATCAGCTTAGGTCCCAGAGATGTCTTGGGGTGGGACACCTTACGATGTAAACCATATAAAATATCTCAGATATCAAAGTATAAATATTTAGGACGTACAGCATCCCCCATAATGATTAAACCACTCTATCGTCGTGTTCAAATCCAGTGTTGCATGCATGGATTCAGAGCTTATTTACTTGGAACGCAAACTCAGTTCCGTTGTGTTGTAAGAAGTTCACAATAGATTCACCATTGTATAGTTCTATGATCAATTATCTTTTACATAGGGTTAATAAAGACTGAATATGAATATATTGGATATCAAAATCCTTTGAAGATATTTGACATGACATAGTAATAAGAGTAACGGACCATTTCAATATGAGTGTAAAGGTTCTTGAATCAAATTTCGATAGCTTAATATCTCACTTGAGTCCTGATGGTAATTGTATTGAGTTAATAATTGCACTCATCAACATACCGTTTAGATAATTAGTCCCAACGGTTCCTTTTGTAATACCCAAATGTGCCATTGTGTAATGGTAGATGCGCATTTGGCATCCGGAGTTTCTAAATCATCGATAATTATAGAGAACACCGGATAACCTTAATCATGGCTTTTTATGGTAACTTAATTCCCATGCATTTTCTTTTGTCGATTACGGAACAACCACTCATTGACATTGTACATATCTGCATTTTCGACACCAATTCGAGGACCAGAAAAATATAAAAGATTCGGTGATAATCCAAATATAAATACATTTTTAAAAATCGAGAATGGACTTGAATTTCTGGACCATTGATAAAGTCCCGAATAATTCTGTCAAAACCACATATACACGATTTATAATTCGCAATTCGCACATTTATGAGAGAGAGAGAGAGAGAGAGAGAGAGAGAGAGAGAGAGAGAGAGAGAGAGAGAGAGAGAGAGAGAGAGAGAGAGAGAGAGAGAGAGAGAGAGAGAGAGAGAGAGAGAGAGAGAGAGAGAGATTACATAAATGATAATTCAAATTCCTGACATAAACCAAGTGGACCCATTCATGAGTAGAGGTACCAAAACTGTCATTTTGGAAAAATAAGGGTCAATATGGGTCATAACGATACCTATGGTAAGAAGATGTGTTGAAATTGATGATGATGATGATGATGATGATGATGATACCAAATACTATGTTGCATTATTGTTACATTATATATTTGAGCTGGCCTGGCTCAGTCGATAGCGCGCTCGACTCTGGATCGTGAGGTCGTAAGTTCGAGTCCCGCCGGCGACAGGTTGGTTTCCTGTCTTTCGGATGAGACAGTAAAAACTGGAGGTCCCGCGTCACCGTAGGTGTCAACACGTTAAAGAACCCTCACTGTTCAATGGCCATAAGTGCCGAGCATAGGCCAAACTTTGAAACCCTTCACCGGCATTTGGTGACGTCTCCATATGAGTGAAATATTCTTGAGTGGGACGTTAAACATTAATAAACAAACAAACATCATATATTTTATCGGTATTCTACACTTTGACGCCATACTTGTCAAAATCCTGGTTATTGCAACTATAGAGTTACAATATAGAATACACTAAAAGTTAACTGACATCTGTAATGGATTACACACATTACAAAATCAATGATATTTCAATTCGATGAAAGTAACATATGTCATAAAACAGCCAATGCCAATGTTACGTAACAATCACGTAATTTTATGATATTTTCTTTTTTATCGGTGATTTGAAGCAAAGCTGATATGTGTTTGGTTTTCTTTTCTCTCAAATGAATAAACTTTATATTTCCTTTGACAATTAATTACACGTAACTTTTGTGCACACTGAATCAATATAAATCTGTTTTGTAATGTTATATCAAAGAGAATTCTAAAAGGCAAAACTAAGTGAACACAGACATCGCTGAAAGGTAAACAGAGGGATAAATAAAGGACGGAGAAACAAACAAAATGCATAAAAATCACGGATGTTTACCGCTACTTACACGGATAAAACGTAAACGAAATTATTACGCTGCAAATTGAGAAGTGAAAATTTTATGCCTTCTGTATATATTTTAAATATATTTGATGAGGGATGGCAACTTTAGAATTAACTTAAGTTGTAAAGCCAATTCATATCTTTTTCGTTGGGTAACAAGTTTTATTAGATCAAACACGTTATTCATAAAACATGTATATGTAAATATGATATTTCAATACATTTTCATGCTTTCTTTTTACAAGTTACACGTGCTTAATTTTATACATAGCCATATGTCATCTACAAGAGAGGTTGTGAGCTGACGTTCGGTGAAAATGTAAGGTATATACAAAAAATCACTCAAAATCTAAATGTTACATAATATATTATATTTTTATTGTTAGTAGTAGTAGAAGTGGTTGTAGTAGTAGTAGTAGTAGTAGAAGTAGTAGTAGTAGTAGTAGCAGCAGCAGTAGTAGTAGTACTAGTAGTAGTAGTAGTAGCAGTAGTAGCAGTAGTAGTAGTAGTAGTAGTAGTAGTAGTAGTAGTAGTAGTAGTAGTAGTAGTAGCAGTAGTAGTAGTAGTAGCAGTAGTAGTAGTAGTAGTAGTAGTAGTAGTTGTAGTAGTAGTAATAGTAGTAGTAGTAGAGTAGTAGTAGTAGTATGTCCAAAACAGTCTATGGAAATTGCAAAGCTCCATAATGATTGTTTCAATATCTTACCAGTTACCTAATACAATTTCTGGACTTTAGCCATGGTGGTATTTTGATAGCTGGTGACGGCGTTATGCTTTGGGTTGTAACCGGGTGAGTCTGGGGCGTGGTGCGAGTTTTACTACCGGTTCGTGTCGCTTAGGCGGCGTGGGTGGGTGGTTGACGCGTGCGGCGCCTACGTGTGGGTTCTTGGCCTCTGTTTTGTGGGGTAGACCCCGCTCGTGTGGTGGTGTGACTGCGTCTGGCTGGTGAGGAGACGGTGTGGCGTTGAGCTTATTGTACGTTGTCCCTTTGCTTTCGGGTATTCTGTAGTGGCGGT
This sequence comes from Atrina japonica, assembly GCA_030159075.1. Lineage (NCBI taxonomy): Eukaryota > Metazoa > Mollusca > Bivalvia > Pterioida > Pinnidae > Atrina > Atrina japonica. The sequence goes on from BROG01000530.1 coordinate 410,898, forward strand.
TTGGGAACGACGCTTTTGGTGTGCTGTGTGGGGTGGCTACGGACCCTGAGAATTTGCTTCGTTCGTTGATTCTTTCGTGGGCTGTTTTATTTGTTTGGTTTAGTGGTCCTATCCGGGGCATTTTTTTTTTGTTCTGTTTTTTCGATTATGAACTAGCTTTTAATTTTGGTTTCTCGGTTCTTGTTTCCGGGCCTTCTTCGGCTAGTGGCCGATTTAGTGCCGGCTGGAGTCCTTTGCTGTGTGGTGGTGTCCGGATGTGTCTCTGGCCTTTTGCGGGCCTGTGTGTGTACGGGCTGTTTTCGCGATCCATCTTTGCGAGGCCTTCGAGTGGTGATGGTGGCGGGTGGTTTGTTATCCGGTATTTAGTCGTGCGGTCCTTCGTAGCTGGGGCCTTGTACGTGTGGAGCCGGGGTTACTCTGGCGTAGGCGCCCTTTGCCGTACGTAGTTGCTTGCTTATATTTTTTTTGCTTTTTACCTTGTAGCTGCTTTTACTTACGGGGGGTGGCCTTGGGTAGGGGGGTTTTTGTACTGGTGTCTTCGTGGGTGGCGCGAGACGAGGGGCGTACTGTGTGGTGTGTATTGCACGGGTGTGTGCTGTTTCGTGTCTGTGTTGCGCTGGGGTGCCCTTGGTGGCGCGTGTGCAGGGGGGTTGAGGCGGATCACGGTCTGTGTGGGAGGGTATCCGGGGGTAGTTGCGGGGTCGTGTTGTTTGTGGCCTTGATGGTCCGTTGTGCTTCACTGTCTGCTTGGTTCTGTCGGTGGTTGGTTCGCGGTCTGTGTTTGCTTGTGGTGTGTTTGTTGGACTTGTGCCGAGTGGTCGTTTTTTGTGGTTGCGCGTCCTGTGTGTCTACTCTTTGTGTAGTCGATATGCGTTTTGTTGAAGTTTCTTGTGGGGTGTGTTCTGTTTTGCTTTTCTACGTTACTTTTTTTTTACGGTTTTGTGTTGTCCTATTTGGGTTCGCTTTCTTCGGTGGTCTTTTTCTAGTCAGTAACCCGAGTGGTTTTGATGTGCTTAGGTTGCGTTCGCCGAAGTGCCCTGGTGATGGTTGTGGTGTTCTTAGGTCCCCTTCCCCCGTCTTGTGGCTAGTTACTCTTTGGCGTGTCGCTGGTGCGATTCCGCTGTATTTGTGTCTGGTGTTTGGTCTTGTTTTTGCGCGGATGTTTCTACGCGCGGGATTTGGTTTGTAGCGGGGCGTCTTCTTTTTCTTCGTCTGGGCCGGTTTTGGTTCTTTTTTTGGTTCGTGTGTCCTGCCGTTTCTGGCTGTGTGTGTTCTGTTTTCGTCTTATGGGTGTACCCCTTCTCCCTGTATGGTGGTGGGTTCGATTGCGGTGGGTCTGTTGGCTGTGCTCCGTCTGTTGTAGCCTTAGTTTCCCTTTTTTGACGAATTGCTTGGGCGTTGAGCGTGTATGTCCGTGCTTTTCCGTTTCTTCCTTTTTTGGAGGTTTTCTGCTTTCGTTCGGTGTTTGGGTGGGCTTACGGTGTCGTGGGGGTCCTCGCTGTGTCTTCGTGACTCGGGACTTTATTCGTGTGGTCTTCTCTTTATACTTTTCGTTTGTTTTCTCTTTTGTCTCCGGGAGAACGGTGACGCTTGAGTCGTTTTACGTTTTGTTTTTCACTGTTATCGTAAGTGGTGCGTCGTCCCTACGGCTGGTTTTTCGTTCTCGGCATTTTACCTGGCGGTGGCTGCGTGGTTCTGCGAATGGCGGTTGTTAATTTCTTGACTCCCGCTGCCTCGTGGGATGGGCGTTTATCCGTCTGGCTGTACCTGTTTGGTTATGTTTATTACTTACTTTCTTATTTCTGTTTTCTTTGTTCTTTTTGGCTTCTGTATTTCTTTTTTCTCTTTACGGCGGAGTTTGCGATGTTTGGGGGTATCCGGGCTTGACTTCCCTTTGTTGGGTATTGTGTTGTCGTTAGTTGTATGCTAGGGGGGGTCTCGCGTGCGAAGTAGTGGGTGGGGGCGTTTCTGTACGGTCGAGATTTATCGAATTTCGTCGGTGACTGTTGTTAGTTGGCGTCTATTTTGGCGGATGTTTTATGGTTGCTTTGCCGACGTATTACGGTCGTTGTCTGGTGGGATTCTGGACTGCCTTTGGTCGGGTGGTGACGGGGGTTAGGGCGCCGACGGTGTCTGGACCTTCCTGGGTTTACGGCTTGGTGGGCCCTTTTACTTCCGTTGGGCGGTTTTTCGCCTTTGTCCTAACCTTACGCGTGTCTAGCGAGCGCGTGGGGGGGGCGACCGGTCCTGCTCTGGGGTGTATCTGTGTAATGGTTGAAGTTGTTTGGTGTAGGTACTCGGTGACCGGGTCCGTTTAACTGTGCTTGTTTATTGTTTTCGTGAGTGGGTGTGAGTACGGCGTCGCCGCCGGGTGTGGCGTGGCGTTATGAACGCCTCTTTTACCCTTTTTGCGTATCGCCGAATGTGCTGACTTTCGTTTATCTTTTGGGCCTTTTGGAAGACCCTGGTCTCCTATGCGGTATACGAAGTGGGACGGTGTAGTCGACCTGTTTTGCTCCTTTTTTTAATACGTGAGTTTTACTTTTGCTGGGCTTGTTTGTGTTCCCCGCTTCTGGGACTGTACGTGTTTTTTGTTCTTATGTTCTTTTTTCTTATTGTCGGCTGTATGTGTTGTGCTGATGTGTCATTCTGCGGGATTGGTTACTTCTGAGTTACCCGTTGGAAAGATATTTGTTTGAATTTCCGTAGAGGGGGGGTCGTGTGACCCTTGTCGTTATGGTTTCTTCTACTATTGTTTGGTCGTCTTACGTCTTTTTCTTTTACAGCGTTCGTGGTCTCGTTATATACCTTTGTGGTCTGTCTACGCTCGCTTTTTTAGCTGGTTACCTTGGGTCGCGCCTTATGTGTGGGTATTTGTGGCGACCTCTGCGTTGGCGTGCTTCTTTGGCTTTTTCGTGCGGTGTTTATGGTTTGCTCCGGTTGTTCCTTGTTAATATATTTGTTCTCGGGTCTGAGGGTCGGTGTATTTTGGTGGGTTTGTTTTGATGTGTTTGGTGTCTTTAGTGTTTGTTTTGGGTAGTGGTTGGTATCTGATGGTGCCGGGGGTGACCTGTGACGGAATGACGTTTGGGGCTGGGATGGAGTGTGTGGTTTGTTCTTTGTTACTTAGGCCGGGGTGGAGTTGACGTATGGAGAGGCCTGGCTCCTGGGATTCGTTTTGCGGGTCCCGGGGGGTGGGTTTTGGCGTTTATTCGTACCTGCTTTGTATTTTTGGGTGGCGGAACTGGTCTATGCGGCTAGTAGTTACTGTAAGTTATTAATATTTCGGGGGGTGTTTGGGTGTTGTCGATTTATCTAGGGCCCCTGTTTGTCGCGTTCACGTTTGCCCGGGTTCATACGTTTCTTTTACCCCGTCTCCGTTCCTATAGCTCGTTGTGTTGATTTTGCTGAGGGATGAGTTTGTACCCGTTGTTCTCGAACGTGGAGTGTGCTGACGTTGGGTTTTACCGTTGTGGTGCGGCGGGGTCCTAACTGTTGACTGTTTCTTCTGTATGTTTGCGGACTCTGACCGTGATTAAGGGGGGTTTTGTCTTGGAGTCTCAGTTTTGCTTGGTCTTGCCTGTTGGTACTTCGATGTGATCGCTTCCTTCTTTCGTGGAGGGGGGGTGGACTGATGCTGACTATATTTTAAGCTCGTCTCTGTTGACGGGTGCGGTAGTGGTGGGTACCTGACCCAGGTATTTGTACTGCCGGGACTTTAACGTTTGTGTTTTTGAGTTGTGTTTAACTTTGCTTTTTCCGTGTGCTCGTCTTATGAGTTGCGAACCCGTTTCTCCTGGTTTGGTGTGTGTGGCCTGGTCTTCTGCCTCGTGCTTGTCGGGGTGGAGAAGCTGTCTGTTACGGTGTGTCGCCCCGTGGCTACCGTGTCTCGTTTTGTCCGGTGTATTGTCGGGTGTGTCTGTACGGGTGTTGGTACGGCGGGATGTTTCTGCGTGATGTGTGCACGTGCCGTTCGGTAAGCGGTGTTTGCCGGGGTGTTGTGGGTATGGTGGGGGCTCTGGTTTGTGGTTCTGATTATCCGGTTGTGTCCCCTTACTTCCCGTAAGGGACGTGTGTTGATGGCCGGAAACGCCGGAGCCGCGGTGGGGACCGTCTCCGTGTCGCTTTTTGGGCGCTTTGATTGGGTCTCTTTTGGTGTGACCTGGTCCTGGTTTGTTCCTGTTGTCTGTCGTGTGTCTTTGTCTTGCTACTGACCCTTGGCGTTTTGGTTCGTTGTGAGTCGATTGGGCCTTACCCTATTGTAGGGGATGAGTGGGTATTTTTGGGGCCTGACCTTTGTAGAGGTGACTTGGTTGGTCGTGTTGGTTGAAGCCTTTGCTTTTACGGGATGGTGTGTTGGTTGCGTCCCGTGACGCGGGACCGCCGGATTGGTCTCTGTGTGGTGGTGTGCTCCGTTAGGTTGACTGTTCTTTGTTTGGTCGGTGTGGTATACTAGGCTCGGTGTCTACGCGGATTTCGTTTACTTCCCGTTGGGGTGTGTGGACTGTCCTCTACCCGGTTTGCTGTCGGGTTGCGCCTTACTGCTTTGTTGTCGTCTTTGGGGTTCGTTCGGTGTTTTTTTCGTGTCTAGTCTGGTCGGCTACGGTGATCTTGTGTGGTCTGGGATGGTAATGTCTTTTGATGCGGTCTTAATTGTGCGTGGGTTCTTTACTTCGGACGGTGTTGTTGGTCTTTTGCCCTCCTGTTGGGTTTGTGGGTTATCGTTCGCTTTGGAATGCTTTGCCGGTCGTTACTGTCCTCTGGCTGGGACACCTTGTGGAGGGTTGGTTCTGGCCGCTGTGGTGGCACGATTATCCTTTTAACTCTTACCTGCCTGTTCGTGGCTGTTTACTTTTGCTTAGTGTTTTTGTCTTGTCCGTTGCCGTTCCTGGAAGCTCCTGTGGATGTGTAGTGTGCGTTGGGATACTGGGGTCCTATTTGGCTTTGTGTTGTTTCCCGTGGGACGGGTTGTCCTTGGGTTATGTTATGTTGGTTTGTGGGCGGCGCGCGTGGTTTCCTACGTACTGATCTGGAGGTTATGTCGCGTGTATCTTGGGATAGTTGGCCGTGTGTTGTTGACCTGTGTCTGTCTATCTTGTCGGTCGTGCATGTGTTTATCTTTCCCCTTTTCGTCTTACTTTTGTAACGGTTGGTTCTGTGAAAGTTCTTGTACGGTGGACAGGATTCCGGTTACTTACGCCTTCTGTGGCCCTTTGCTGTTTCGATATGCTACCGTATCCCCGTTAGGTGTTGGGTGGGGCGGTGGGGGTTTTGTCTCGTTCGAACTTCTTTGGTGTGGTTGGCGCTGGGGGCAGGTGTTTCTTGTGTGGTCTAGCTGTTTTTTTGCGCTGCTATCGATCCGGTGTTAGACTTCTGTGACTGTGATTACTCCCCTGTGGCGTTTCCACGTGTAATGCCGGGGGATACGCTTTTATTTGACGTTGCTTCGGCGTGGTTGGGGCCACTTTCTGTAGCGCTTTCGTGGGTTGCGAGGACAGCCGCTTGTATATCTGTGTTGCTTTGTCCCCTGTATGTTGTTGTGGCCTATCTGGGGTGGTACTTTTTTCTGTTTTTCTACCTATGTGGCCCTTTGTGCGTTTCGTTTTCTCTGTATGATTGTTTTCGCGGTTCTTTCTGCTTACGGTCTTTGGTCGTCGGCGTGGAGGTTTTTGCCGCGAGGATGGGCTATTGAGTTTTTGTTTTGTCCGTTTGGTGGGCGGTGAGGGTTGGTATGGTCTATTGTTCCGGTACACGAACCGTCTTGGGTGGTTACTAGGGTACCAGGGTTGTTTGCTTGTATAGGACGAATCGCGTGTACGCGGTGTTCTTGTTTTATCTTTGTGCTCCTGCGAGTTGTTTGTGGGCGTACTTTCTGTTTTGTGCGACGCCGCTCTACGAGGGACCGTTCTAGGGGGGAATCCGGGCTGTTTACTTTGTCACCCCGGTGTCGATGAGTACCCGGTTGGGCTGCCCGTGGTCGCGCGATGTGATGGGTGTGTCCTGAGCCTTTTTTCTGAGTTATGTCTTTTTGGCGGCTCGATTCGTTGGGGTTCGCGCTCGTTTTCGGTTTGTGTGGTTTGTAAGAGAGGGGGTTGGTGGTTCTTTTTGGTTTTGGCGGGTCTTTCGGTTTGGACGGTCGTCGTTTGGGCCCTCTGTTGCGTCGGTTGTGTCTGGTAGCTTTGGGACAGTGGGTGGGGGTCCGTGCCCGCTTGTTCCTTTCGTTGTATTGTATTGCTGTTTCTTCCATCTTATTATCGTTGTATTTAGCGTGGTCGCTCGATTTTTTTTATTGCTTTAATTCTGCTTTCTAGTCGCTTGCCGCGGGTGCCCTTTGACGTCTTGCGTTTGCGGGCCGCTCTTGGTTTGATGGGGCGGGGTTTGGCTTGGGTGTTTCGGACGGGGTTATGGGCGGGGTACGTGGGGGGTCTTCTGTTGTTTATTGTGGCTTTTGCTTACCCTTCTATCTTCTTTTGTTTCTTTTCTTGTTGGGGGCGGGACCCCGTGTTGGCGCGGGGGGCTGGGGGACGGTTGGCATTGTGGTTTGCTAAATCGTTTTCCGGTAGATCTCCGGTGTTTTTGTTGATGTCCGCGTTTGTGAGGTGCGCCGCGTGCGTATTGGGGCTGTGCGGTGCCTGTACCCGTGGGCTATTTTTGTGTATGCTGTGGATGGCAGGTTTGGACCTGCTTGTCGTTACCTTCGTACTGTTTTGGGGGGTGGGTTCGTTACGGTAATCGTAGTCGGGGGCGTGGACAACGGGACGGCCTTTGGGCTTTGCCGTCTTTTGTCCTGTAGGTTCCGGGCCTTCTGGGCGTTTGTTGGCCTTCGTACTGGCCCCCCCCGGTGTTTGGGGCTGTGCGGGTGTTTGTTTCCTGGGCGGTTTTTAGTTTTGTTCTGTTGTGTACCGCGGGCCTTACCTTACTGTGCTTTAGGTGCTTTGTTTTTTATGTTATCTGGTATTGGGTTTTTTAAGCGTTTCGGGGAGACGTCGTTGTTTGGTAGCCTGGACACTATTCCTCCTGACTTTTTTTACTGTTTTTTTTAGGCCGTTGTCTCTGGGCCGTACTTCCTTGCTGTTCGTCGTCGGCGGTTTCTTTTGTTGCGGCTTTGTCTGTTTGTTTTGTTTGCCTGTTTATTGGTTCGTGCCGTGTCCTGGTCCGTCCTTGCTCTGGTTAAGCGTGCGGGGGTGGTTTCTCGTGCTTTTGCGGTTTCTTCTGGCCGAACTTTGTTTTATGCTACTTTATGGGTTACATGTTCCGTTTTTTCTTTAACTACTTGGTGTGTATACCGCTTGTCTTGTGGGGGACCTGCTGACGGGGTGGTTCGAACCCTTGTTTGGTTTGTCCGTCTTGTGATGCTCACTTACTATCGGTGTATCGTTACTTTCTGTAGTGTACTGTTGTGTATTTTTTTGTTCCTGTTGATGGGCTCGTGGGGTGCTCGTCTTCCTTCAGTTTACCGTTTTTGACGTCACCTTGGGGGGTGTGGTGGTGGTCTCACCGGCTTTTGTTACTACGGAAGTGGTTCTGTTGGGTTTGCTCGGTAATTGAGCCTGTTGCGCTTCGTCTAGTTTAGGTGTGGTCCCTGGGGTGAGCCTTTAGCCTTGTGACTTTAGCTTTCCGTGGCTGGAGCTTTTTGCTGTTGTCTTCGTGGTGGGGGTTCTCTGTGGGCGGGATACTCCGACGCCGTTACCTTTGGTCTGGTGTTTTGTTTGGTGTGCCGTGGGTGCCTTGCTGTTTGGCTCTGCGCGGGCTGGTGGGTGGGGTGTGTGTTACTGGATTGTTTTGCTTCTTGTGGGTGGGTTGAGCCTGTACCGTGTCGTTTTTTTGGTTGCCCAGCCTTGTGCGTAACCACGTGGTCCTCTTCGGAGGGGTGGGTTGCGGTTGGAATCTGCGGGAGTGGAGTCGGGCGACTCGCTGTGCTTAGTCTTCTGGCGCCCGCTTGATACATGATGTGGCGTGTGTTTGCCCTGGATACCTTTCGGTCCTGGTTTGTTCTCGGTGGAGCGGAGCCGTACCCCTGGTTTAGTCCTCTGGGGAGTCGGGAGCCCGGATGGTAGCCCGTTTGCTTGTCGTACTTATTCGGGGCGGCTTTCTCGTTTTTCTTTTGGTAGTCGGCTATTTGTATACTCTTATTGCCGCGTGTTTTCTGTGCCGGGTCGGGGGAAAGCGCGTTGGTTGTAGCCGGGTGGAGGAGTCTATGCGACGGGGTTGGTGGGCGGGACCTGCTGGTACTTGGTTGTGACCTTTGTGACCACTCTACTATCTGACGTATTCGTCTGGAAGGTTCTGGGGCCGGCCTTTAAGCTTCTATGCTCCTCTTTTGTTTATTGTACGGTGCGTGTTCCCCGGGGCTGATTTTCACTTTGGGTCGCTTGTTGCTGTGTATCGTTGTTTGTACTGTGTTTTTTCGCGTTTGTTTTGGACCGCTCCCGGTGGTGTCGGCTCTCTGTGTGACCTTCCTCTTTTTCGGTGGCGGTGGGGTCTTGCGTGTTTTGCGTCTCTGGGTCGTGGGCGGTGTGTTTCGTTACTTGTCTTATGGCCTGAGCTCCTGTTTTTTTGGTCGTGACTGTGTTATGATGACCGTATTTGTGTGGGCTTGTGTTAACTGGTGTGACTCGGATGCGGTAGCGGTCTGGAGGTGCGAATTGCGGGCGTGTTCCGTTCTGATGTTTGTCTGGTGCTGCGCGTATTCTTCCGTGCCCTTCTCGCCTTCAGCTTTTGCCCGGGTGTGTTCTCTGGCTGTGTGCATGAGAGTGCTCGACTTTATTTACCGTTGCGCGGTTTTGCCCTAAAGTTGGGGACTCGTCGAAGACGTGTGCTGCCGGCGATACGCCGTCGTTTTTGGCCTCGGCCGTTTGCTGCTTGGGAGGGTTGTCTGACCCTTCCTGTGTTTGTGTTTTAGTACCTCCTAGTGGACGCCTGCGATTACCCGTGTTGAGCCTTTATGTTACGGTCTATTTCGGTGTCTTTGTTTGCCGGTGCGCCGGTGTGCTACCTTGATACGAGTCCCTTGTGTGGCCTGTCGGTCCGTGTTGTACTTACCGTTCTTTAAACCCGTGTGTGTGGGGTACGGTTTTCGCTGGTTTTTGGTCGTGTCGGGAGGGATGGCCGTCGTGGGTGAGATGTGCTTTGTCTACTAACCCTACCTGGCGTTTGGGTCTCGTGTGATGACGGAGCGTTGGGTGATCCTCGTTCTTTGTTGTTTTACTTTCTCTCCTTGGGTTATTGTGTCTGGGGGTTGGGATGTGTGCCTGTGACTACGTTTGCGGGTGTTGGCTTGTTGTCGCCGTGTTTGTGATGGCGCGGGCTTGTCGTTGTGGGTCGTATTTTCGGGTTCGCCCGTTAAAATGGGCGTATGGTTTGTGCTGAGCGTATCTGGCTTTGTTTTCCGTTGACGGATGCTGGTGACCCCCGTCTGGGCTTTCGCGGTGCTGTGAGACCGTGGGTTGGGGTTTTTGTTCGTGCTGTCGCTTGTCCTTGTTCGAATTTGGGGTTTTTGTTTTGTCTTGGCGGTTTTGTGGCTGGTACTACGGCCTACGTTTCTGAGGATCGGATTTTTTCGGAGGTGGCGGGGGTTGCCGTGCGTGATGCCGATGGGGGGTTGGGCGGGGTTCGGCTGGTTCGTGGTTTTGGGCTGACCTACATTGGTTTCTGTTTCCGTATCTTGTTGTGTGTTGGGCGGGTACCCTATCCGGCTTGGGTCTGGGGTCGGCCTTCGGTGTGGTGGGGCCGGTTTCTTAACTTTGGCCCTGGCTCCCGTCGGTGTTTAGGGCGTTGGGCGCTGTGTCGGTGGGTGGGTTGGTCCTTCCCATTGTGTGGTTGTGGTTTACGCCTTGGTCTGGGCGGTCGGGCGTGTGTTGGACTAGGAGCGGTATCTGTAAGTCCTTTTTACGGTTTGACCTGTACCTGATCTTTGGCGCCTGCGGGTGTGGGTGCCTTGGTGGATGTGCAGGTGGGGGGGTTGTTTCGTTGTTTGGTTTATCCCTTTGTTCTTCGGCCGGGTCCTGGCGTGGTTTTACTGCGCGCTGGTGGTCCGTTGCGGTGGCGCCGATGGGTTGTCGGTATGGCCGTAGAACTGTAGGTCGCCCTCTGGGCCTTGGTGGGGTCTCTTATTAACTCGCTGTTTTGTACGTAGAGTGTTGTGGTGGTGCGGCGGGTTTTGGATGTTGCGTTGTTGTCTGTTTGTGTGCCTGGACCGGGCGTGTCGCTTGGGTTGTTGGTGTCTTTTTGCTTCGAGTGCCTGGGTTGTTACCTTCTGATTTGTTTAGCGGAGATTTTGTGTAGACCAGTGCCTTGGGTGACTCTCCGTACCCGCGACCCCTGGTATGTGCCGTGTGCTGTGTGTGTGCTGGGGCGAGGGTGGGAACCGATGTCGATGTGGTAGTGTGATCTGTGATGCTCGGTTCCTTGAGGAGGGTGCTAGTTACTCCTCGTTGTGGGTGATCGTTGGACTCGTAGTAAGTCCCCCACCGCCCTGTTCTTCCTGGGAGCTTCGGTTAGTGACGTCGTGTGTCTTTCTTAATTTTGATGTTTTAAATTTTTTTAACTGTTACGTGTTTCCTCGGTTGGTGTAGATCGGTGTCGCTCATTTAGGTGTGACCCCCCGTTCACGCTTTCCCGTTTTTCGTTTGTGTCTCTATTAAGGCGTTTATGTGACTGTCGTTTGTTGTTTGGTGGGGGGGGGTGTGCTGGCCTCGCTGGCTTGGTGAGGGGTGTTGGTGGGGGTGTTGGTTTTTCGTTGTGCCCCCCTGTGACTGGCGGTGGCTATTGTTTTTGCTGGGGCTCGCTACTGGTGGGTGTCGTTTTCTTTTCGCGGGGGGTGGGCGGCGGTGTTCGGTGGTGCTTACTGGCCGCGTGCGTCGCGCTTGTTGTGCGGCGCTTCCTGTGCCCTCTCGGCGCCTGAACTCGCGTCTTCTGAGGGGGGCTTGTTGGGGGCGCGCCTCGGGCTTGTTTGTATCTTTTCTGTTGTATAACCGGGTGACGCTTTGGGTGGGGGGTCGTGGTTGGGGGTTTCGGGCCTCGATATTGTCTTCTACGCGTGGTTATTTGGCGTTTGTGGTGTGGTTTTGCTCGCCTTTTTTGCGGCCTTGTACCCCGTCGGCTTCGTGGGCGTCCGTGTGACGTCGTATGGCGTGCTGACCGCCGGGGCGGGAGGCTGGGGGGTGGTGTTAGGTGTTACCGTTGGGGCGTGGGTGCGGCCTTGGGGGCTGAACGTCGTGGGTTGTGTTATAGATTCGGTTGGTACGCGGGTGTCCGGGTTGACCGTTGTTCGTGTTCGTTGGCGACGGGTGGTCTGGTGGGTGTCGAAGGATGTCGCTGGTTGGAGTGTTTTGGGCGGTGTTACGCTAAACCGGGCGACGTCTGACTTGTTTACTGTTTTGTTAGCGTTGAGGACCTGCGCTGTGGTCTGGTTGGGTTTTTTTGTTAGGATTTTGGGTTGGTACGTTGTTTTCTATTCTGGGCTCGATTCCGCTTCTCTATTTTGTTTCTAGCTTGATTTACGTGTGACAGTGTGTCGGTGTGGGATTCGGTGTTCCGGGTCGTGGGATCACGTTTTGGGGACACTGGTGTAACTTGGTTTTTGGGGCTGCTTGTGACGAGTGGAGCCTGTCGGGGTACCGGGGGGGACGTTGGGCGGCCTACGTGCGATTCCTGGGTGTTTGTAGGTTGTGTATGTTTTCTCGTGTCGTGTTGTTGATTATCTTTGTGGGGGTAGTGCACCTTGGGGTGGGTGTTCTGTTTTTGGTGTGTTGTGTTTTTCGCTCTTTCGTTTTGTCGGTGCGCGGGTTTTACGACCCGGGGGGCGGGGAGGTAAAGGGCGCGGGTGACTGTGGTAGTTGGGTTGGGGATCTGTGGGGGGGTCGGGGAAGTTACCCCGGCCGTTCCTTACTTTGTCGTGCGTGATTGTTATGTACGAGCGCTTTGCCCTTGTGTGCTACGCGGTTGACGTTGGTTTTGTGTCGGTCGTTTCCTTCCCCCCTGTTTGTCGCCGTCCTTCGGGGGTTGGCTCGGTCGCTATTGTATGTGAACCGATATTAGATCTGGATTCCGCCAGCGGGCTTTTGTTTCCTTTGTTGGTGGTTGGTTGTGGCCCTGTCGTTCTTGTGGTCGTGCTCCCTGGTCTTGGGGGTGAGTTATGTGTGAGGGGGTTTGGTTGTACTTTGTGGCGGGTTTACCCTTTTGGCCTGTTTCCTGACTTAGGTGGTGGCTCGTGGACGGGGGGCGCGTGGGGTGCCGGTGCGTTTGTATCGTGGGTCTTTGTTCGGTTTTTTGCCGTCGGTTTTACCTCTGCGTTGGGGCCGTTGGGGTTCTTCGGTACTTTTGGTGTGCGTTACCGTGTTGTCTGTCCGGTCGTGCGTGGGGTCCGTGTGTTTGGATTTTGTCGGTGGGTTTGGTTGGGGTCTGGCGTCCGGGCGGGGAGCGGCGGTGGGCGGTGGTGCGGCGTGGTGGGTGAATTGTTGGGGCCTGTTTTGCATACCCCGGCGGGGGGAGTACATCTACCCCGTATGCCGTGCTTCCTTGACCCTGACGACGTTCGGCCGCCCTGCTGTGAATTCTCGGCTTTTTAACTTGGGTGGGCGTGCTTGTTTGGCTCCTTGCGGCCGGTAGGGAGTTTGGGTCGACCCCGGAACTAAGGTTTCGACATGTTTTCTTCTCTCCTAAGCGGTTTTTATTCTGCGTTTGAACGTTTGGTTGTGTTGACTCATGTCGTCTACTTTTGTGTTGCCTTTCTTTACCGGACTGGTGGGGTCCTTGCGTGTGCGTGCTTGTAAGTTCGTGGGGCGTCTGGCGCCTTGGGGTTCTTGTGTTTCCCTTCCTTTGAGCTTTTTGTATCTTTTCTTGCTTAGCCGTCCTGGACGCGTGTGGGCGGCGGGTTCTGCGTCGTGGCCGGTTGGGAGAGAGCTAGTCTGCGGGCTAAGGTGTGATGGTGTACTGTTTCTCGACGGGGGTGGGTAGCGATCGGTGATGTTGGTGTTTGTTCCGTGTGATGTCGGGGTTTCACGACTGTTATTTCTAATCTTCGTTGTTTCTTGGTCTTACTAGTTTCTGTCGAGTGCTGCGGTTGTGGTCGTCTACTTTTTGTTGGTTGCGATGACGTTCTACCTGCGTGTGTGATAGTTTTTTTGGGTTGTTCTTTGGTGTTCCGGCTGGGAAGAACCTGGCCTTACTCCTTTTTGTGGTCCACGCTGACGGGACGGCCGTTGTGAGTTGTTTTCGGTGGCGGGTCTGGCCGGGTCTTGATTTTGTTTTTTCGTTTTCTTGTTTCGTAACCCCTGTGCTTTTGTTCCTGCTTTCCGGCCGGTGCCGCCCCGCCGGTGCTCACCTTTGGGGGGCCTCTTCTTTGTTTCGTTGTATACCCCGGCCTGTTCGGCGGGGTTGGTGACCGGTCTCTGTGGTACCACCCGGTTTTCTTAGTTTTTTCCTCCGTTTCTTTGGGTCTTTTTGGGCTTTCTTTGGAGATGACAGTGTTTTTATGTTTGGGTTGGGGTTCTTCCGCCGGGGTGCTGAGGTCCTTGGCTTTCGCTGACCTGTGTTTATCTTTGGGTCTTTCTTGCGGTGACCCATCTTCTTGTGCTGGTGGTGCTCGTGCTATGTTGACGGTAGGGGTCGTGCGCGTGCGATTTGGGGTGTTCTCTTTGGGCTGCGTTCTTTGTGCTGTTGAGGATGTATTGGCAGTCCCCCGCCTTGGGTGGGCGGGTCGGGTGCTTGTCGTATTTCGTTGGTTTTGCCTGTGCGAGTTCGTCCTCCGTGTTGCGTTGGCGGTCCTTGAAGGTCGTGAGGTCTCCCGCTACTGTGTTCGGGCCGTGGGGTGGTGCTTAGGGGTCTAGAGAGGGGAGGCGTAACTGGGCCTGGATGGCGGGGTCCTTCGTGGTTACAGGGCACTTGTGTGGTTTAGTGTCGCTCGGCTACGCGCGGGGTGGTTGGGGGGGGTCACGCGCACTGGCTGGGACCCGACGCCGACGTCGACGACGTCGACAGCCGTCCTCCACGAAGCACGACCCTCGACCGACGACGACGAGAGCCTACGTCTCCGTCGACACTACGACTTCACTACGTAAGACCGACGACGACGTCGCTGACCCGACTACACTACTACTCCGACGTCGACTACGACTACGACGACGACGTATAAGTCTCGGACTACCATACGTAAGACGTCGTCGCGACGACCGCGATCGTATACATACCCCCCCCGACATCTGGACCTAGCCCCACGCTCCCACCAGCTAGTTATACCATACTACCCCGTATACCACATCCAACTATCTGGCCTTCCATCCATTTATGTTCTATATGCTACCTGATGTGTGTGTGATCTACATGATTTCGACAACGTATGCAAATGTAATTTTTTAACCGTTATATAATAACGTTTTCGAGGTTTTTGGCTTGCCAACCATGTACAGCACAAATAAATTTTTTCTCTTTACTATTTCTAGACATGCTATACGGTAATCAACAGATTTTGCTTCTATGGCAGTTTTTTTGTAATTTTGTAGATTTTTGTAATATTTCTGCATTTTATTGAATCAGTATTTTACACTAAAGATTAGGAATCTACGCTAACACTGGCGAACCTTATAGAGTTTGCTGTATGATGCTAGTGTATTTTGTTTTCCTTTCGTCCATTATGTATCAATAGTTATCATTATCATTAATGTATCATTAGTTATAATTTATTAATATAATATGATATAATTATTATGAATTAAGTGTTCGTAGATTATACTCTTTAGAACGATCTCAATGTTTTTCAGTTATCAAGGTAACAACAAGATACGGTTACAAGATATAATTAGATTATATCATTGTACTCATCAGAAGCCTCATTGTATATGTAAAGCTTGTCATGTACCAGATACTTAATCATTATTTACTTTCGATTTGTACATGTCCATAGGGGGAAATCTGTGCTGCTCAATATTACCATTCAAATTCTCAATTAGACATTTACAGATACAAGAAATTATATATGGGGTAAATAAGAGGACGTTTCACAACACGTTTATGATACAAAATTAAGCAAATCTCTTTGTTTTCAATTCCTAACTAACATAGCGAGGGCAAGAACAACAAAGGAATTATTCCCCAGTGAGCGCTTAAATGACAATTATTGAAACGAATTTGAATTTGAAATAGATTAAACATATTCATTATGTCATTATCCTCCCTATGATCAATATCATTGCAAATTCCAATGGAAAATAAACACGCCCTGTGCACATTAACGATCCAATATCAACGATGGATATATTAGTTAGGTTACAAACGTCAAACCTATGTATAGCAATACCGGATATCTGTAAATTTCATAAAAATAACAGTACATTTGTATTTGAAAAGAAATACCATTTCTTAAAACACATATTTTCGGTAGATATTTTGTCTAACAAAACACATTTGTAATCATTCTAATCTTGACGCGATATTATTTTGTGTATGCTCATTGTGAATCCCCATACTTCTCAATTCATCAACCCCTGAAAAATCATGGACTCCACTGTAAATCAATGACTTAGAAAAGTCCAAAACTGTCCAAAGGGCTGAATGACTTCAAAGTACCGGACCAAAATACTGTGGCTCTAAACTAAGCATATACAAATAACATAAACCATGGTTTCAACATTATAATCCCTTGCTTGAAAACAGTATTATAATGCTATGACCGGTCGCTAGGAGATGCTTACTTCTCCATCGCACCTGATCACACCTCTGGATTTACATAGGTCCTATTGTATCTCCCACTCAATACTTCCTGAGGTAAAACCACAAGAGAACAATATGGGGAATTTGTTTCTACCAGCACAAATAAGGACTGCCTGACTCAAATATAATCTATTAAAATGAAAACGTATTCCGACAGCGAATCTTTTGATGTTGCGTGAAATCACATCATAAAGCTGGTGTAGCATTGCGAGGTTGTATATATTTTAAATACGCTTTTTATATCTATAAAGCTTGAGTTTAAACAAGTTCCTTTTCTTTGGAAAAATTATTTTAAAATGATATCAGAGATATAGATTAAATGACGGTAAAATGTATGCCTTATAAAGTGTGTCGTCAAAATCTCTTCATTGTGGATACATACATATTATGACCTTAAATAGTTATATGCAGCGTATACCAAAAGGCAAGGTCCATGTACATTATGTGTATACAGTTTTGAGACAGCTGAATGATTGCTTCTGTTGGTTGGTTAAAATAATGAGCAACTCAGAGCTATGTTATTCATTTTCATGATACATATGCTTTGAAGATATATGAGTCAAATACATTGGTAATGACAACAACGACGAGTAAAACTCTGGATAATACCCAACGTTCGAATACTGATATTGGCATAAAGGGAAGCACAAAGAGCGATTCTAAAAGTAGAAAAAATTCCCATCCTGTTCAGTACGTCTTTTAAAAGCTGATTTGCACATTCTAGCTCAGATTAAACAACACCTATAAAATAAGTTTAAAATGACATGGGTTGTAAAATTTACGTACAAAAAATGTCAACGTTATCAGAAAAAAATAGCAATTAAAGTGAGCTTTCCTTTTATGTCTGAAAAAATCTAATCACCAAACTTTCACAAGACATATTGCAATGATACGTTCTTACTTGAAAGTTTAACTATACGTTGAAAAATTAGATTTGTATTTCTTTGTCGTTATCTAATGTAATTTGAAGAAATGTCAACGAAATGTCCTTGACATATTTGTTTTTCGTTCTGGAGTTTATTTTTACAGTTGTGTAAACACGGCCTTTTCTTAGTGTTGGAATCACAGTTTTAATGACAATGAGAAAAAAATCTTAGTTCTAAAACGTCTTCTGAGAACGATGACGTAAAATTTGACATTTACAAACCACCGCCTACCAGCTATTCTTTTGATACTATTCGGACCGCCCACTATCTATTCCTATAATACCATTCGGATTTGACCTCTGATCAAAAGTGTTTGAAAAATTTTCCCCATCCCTTTAACAACACACACAAAATGTCTTATTTATCTATGTCTAGATACATACATCAAATATTCCAAAGATAATTAAGTACAGTGTGGTATAATGTATTAGTTTGTATCAATCACATACCAAACACTTTTTGATGCTCTTTGCTTGTAGCTTGTTTCACCATAGTCGAATAATGTCATCTGGTTATCGTTGCTGAAACTGACAATCAATGTCGTAAAACAAAACGCATGTACGCGGTTATTATAAAAATCTCTATAATTCCTCAGACCACAAAGGCATCTCGGAGGAATTCTATCAATGAAAAGCAAAGTATATCAGCAGAAACTGATTAATAAAAGCGAAAACATACCATATCAAGGAATTTCGCTGAACAAAACTTAGCCACTTATCTTCCGCTAATCCCATAGGTATTGCATTCTTAATAGACCCCAGCTTAAAGCAGGCAATCGATTTTTCAATTGTTTTCTTTTTATCATTTTACTTACCAGTTATCCATCGTGTTCCTTTAGGAGAATATCTCTAATGTGCACGAACATATACTCCATGCAGTTCAACCAATTAGTAAACAATTTAGCATATTTATTTCTTGCGTGATAAATTTGCTCATTATGCTATTCCATTGAAAAATCTCTTGTGTCATTACTAGCAGTTTTTTGTATTTTTTAGTCTTTATAAAACAATTGTATATGCAATTCATCTAATAGCGTATGTTTTCTTCATATACAAAGACATAGGTAAGTACGTATATGTTACATTTGCTTAAGAATTAATTCATATAGCTTATTTGATTTTGAATTACCAAACTTTAATATTTAATAAAAAAATGGTAATAAATGTGCTACATACATAAATACATATATACACGCACGCACGCACACACACGCGTACGTACATACATACATACATATATTAATACATGCATACATAACATACATACATACATACATACATACATACATACATAAATACATACATACACACATACACACATGCACACATACATACATACATACATACATACATACATACATACATACATACATACATACATACATACATACATACATACAGACATACATACATACATACATATATTCTATTTCTACAATTACAATTAAAATTTTAAATTCGTTTTTAACAATTGAAACTCCATATCTCTCCTGTCGGCCCATTATAATCATTTTGAGTCAAATGTATATAAAATACGAGAAGATCATATCCTCGTCAAAAGCTATATAGATGATTTGATAACCCTTACTGAACAGGTAACTGAACATTTCATTCAGTGAAATACGGCAATTGTAAACAGTGATTACATCGATCGTAAGCGTATTGAAATGTTGACATAAATGATCCTAATACACTTGTCACAAACATTTATCAGTAAGTAGATAGATTGCTTCTGTATATGAAATGTTCATTTGTTGAACAGGCATATCGGGTTATCTTATAGACGTAAAAATTCACATGCAGCCGGAAAAAGGGAAATAACAAAAGGAAAGCCTAAATCACCACTTTTATCGGATTGCCTAGTTATTAACGTTCTGTGTCAATATTTAGTAGAAAGCGTATGCCCTAGATTCTGTGGTGTATTTAATGTCTACATCGACAAATAACTGTATATCTAGATATCCTCGCCCCAGTTAATTTTCGCCATTTTCGCCCTTCGATGAAAGGACGAATTAAAAAAGAAAACACAATTTTTAAGCGTAGTTACTGAAGCACGGACATACCTGCCATCATGAGATCATAGTGATTTAAGGCGAATTACAGGTGATTATGTTACCTGTTTTAAAAGGGCGAACATGACCAGACGCGTTATTTTCTTTAGGAATATAGTATATCACACTGTCTATAAACATTGTGAATACTACCGGTCTTTGATACAACACTTTTGCAGAAATTAAGATGTATTTTTGCTTCTTTTGAAGTGTGGATATATCCAATATAAAGACATTTGTTACATATGACCATTACAAGGTAGAACAACCGTTGAATGTATAAAACTATTTTGTTGCACTCTTATAAATAAACAGCCAGTGGCTTTCCTTACATGTACCCGAAAATTACGTTGATCAAACTATTTTAGCTCGCCCACAAACGTATTATCTTTAAAATATTCATGTAATAGTAGCAGATCTAAGAATGCTTTGATCTAGTTTCTGGAAAAGTTAACTCAGATTACGTATCCCCCCCCCCCCCAAAAAAAATCCCAAAATAATAATGATAACAAACTACGGGATTAAATCCAACAAGAACTTGAGCAAGTTTACATCTTTCTCAAAACTGTCTTAACATATGTGAATCTCACATTTATTTCATGTTTCGTGAAACGGAAGTATTTATATCGTATCTTCTGAGATAATTACTGAATTAAACAAAATTAATTTCACTTTTACAAATACCAATCACAAATATTGCAAATGCTTTAAATGAAGACAGCGCTGAAAAACTTAAATAAAGATAAAAACATGAAAGAATGTGCTACACATATGATTAATCTGTAAACTTGTGGTCAAGGCTCCTGGTCATGGAAAATAAGAATTCACATAATTAAGATAATTGGCGTTCATGTAATTCTTAATTTAGTTAGTATATCAGTATTTTGCCTCCTCGTGTAAACCGTTTTTACAATTGTAAAGAATAATTATTTACATGTAGAAGAACAAGATACATTGTCATGAACACAGCATTATACACTACACTACTTTACCCATTTCAATTGTTAAGGATTAATAATGGGGGAAAACGTGTCCTTGCAGAGAATGTTTTACGATTCACAAAATAAACTAACAAGGTGTGGATCTACAATTAAGTATAGACAGTCGGCAGCTTTCGAATAATACATATATTAACATAACACATAACATGTATGACTCCTTTTCCAAAAATATTGAAAATGCTAATATTCGACGACACAATGAATTGAACTTCAAAATAATAATCTTCGATTTGCAAATTGATCAATATGTTTGAAATCATCGGTATTGCAATAAGTAGGACTATACACGTGACATTTTGCGTGTCTAACCTTTAATGTTGATTGACGAAATTATATCAGTTCAGACACTACTTCAAGTACTTAAATATAACTTAGGTATGACTAAAATCAATGCTCACTGTAAAAATTGCTGGAATTTGTAGGTTTTCAAATTGAAAAAGCCCATTAAGAAGAAAACGGATTTTCAACATAAAAGTACATGATTTCAAATGAAGCTGGAGTTATTTATCAAAATTAGTTTTGATAATATGATGAAATATAAGACCACGGTGGAACGATAACGCTGTTGATCAGATTTGCCTTCGCGTTGTATTTCCAAACACGGTATCTACAGAAACTAATGATCAACATTTGAACCACAACAATCTTATCGGCACCATTGTACATATGCTGTTATAATGACTGAATATATTTATCATTAATGATATTTAATTAACAAGAAAAAAGATGTTATCAAATATAACTTTTGATATAACAAATGATCGTCTAGAAATCGCTTTCGACATTTTCTGGCAAAATGATGATGAAGAACTTTTGTGATAATATATCAAATACATAAAATGTCGAAACTTCAAAATCAGATTCTACAAAATTTTTAATAATATCAATGGATGATCAAGTTTCAAATGATTGACGATAAACTCATATTGGCAAATAAACTTCTGTTTTCTATTTTAGTTTGACAAAAACAGAACACATGTACTTTAGAAAAACACGTGTGTTACACGATTTAACAGAACGGGTAGTCTGCATGGTGATTTTTGTCATTTTGTGATGTGTCTGTATCGCAAATTTAGTAAATGAAATGTACATCGATTGAAACACCTGGAAACGTCTACAGTCGAGGACCAGATATAACAGAGGTCGTCAGTATCAGAAGTAATCAAAACCTACAGACACATGGCTTTCCGTAGATATCGGCTATAACCATTCAATATTAATGAACTAGGAATGATATAAATCATCAATATTTCAGAGTTATGTCGATTTTCAATATCATCAAAATAAACAATTCTCATATTAATGTCAATCGTACTTATCCGTAGTCTTAGGAGAAAAAGAATGAATTATAAATACATTGCCGTGCATATCTATCATTTTGATGTTTAGATAATTTCGTTTTGGACCTATATATGTTGACATTACTGGAAATCCTCTATGTATCATACCAAACACCATCTGATTTCTAGATGGAATAATAGAAAAAACGCTGCCTTCAAATACATTTCAATAGAACTCATCAAAAAAGATTTTTTGACAAAACAACGTCAACGATTGAATGATTAGACATCTTATGCCTTCTTGTTTAGATAGGTGGATTCATATACTACCACTGACCGCTACATTTAAGGCAACAAAAAGATCAACAGTATACTCATGTATAATTGCAAAGATTGATTGATATCAAATGGCCAAATATTTCCTACAAATTACACAGCTGATTTGATTTTCCATTTTTAGCATTGATTAACAGAATAAGCATTTATTTCTTATATTACAACAATGTTTCCAATACAGACAAAATGCAATATATCAAGAAGCTGTCCCTGTATCCATTTTATTTATGTTTGTCTACTGCAAGAATGCGTTCAACTTTGTGTATACACAAAGGATACACTTAATGTACTATTGCTACACACTTCAAGTGTTGGGTGATTTTGAAATACGATATTTTAGTTTTCTTGCCTAATGGGACATGCATACTTAAATTTTGTATTAGATGTGTTTCATTGTGTAGTTTCAAAATATTCATTCTTTATATGATAATCATGCCATTTTGTTGCGGCGTTCATTGACATCATGGTATAAACTGATACGTCATATTGACGGAGCCGGATATAGCTAGAGGATCCGTTACAATAGCACAAAGTTATATCAATAGCCGATACAATTTAGTCATCCACATTTATAGTAAGGACATGCTACATTAATGGTTAACCTGTTTTTATTAATGTGTTTAGACTTAAAGGAATATATATATATATATATATATATATATATATATATATATATATATATATATATATATATATTTAAATAAACAAAGTATAAATGTTTCCAACGTATTTCCTGGGTTCAGAATAACAATTTGTATGAAATGATTATAACCTATGATTATATTTCTGTTTTTCATTCTGATTTGTCTGTAATCTGACTGCAAGTGTGAACAGCTGACACTTTAATTACCAGTTAATATCCGGGCAGACTCTTGTTAGTATCTGATCAGACATAGATTTACATACTTGTAGACCCGTGAGCCAATTCCTGGATATTCTGGCTTAAGGTACGGTACTTTACAAATACATGCTTGACATAGTGCACTTTCATTTAGGCACCTGATACCTGATGTCACGACCATGCTAGTATACGTTGCATGTTGAATGTTCTTTAGTTTTTTTCTTCCCGTTTTGCTATAACCTTTTCATTGTCATTATGGACATTGTTAATATTCATTATTTAGCTTATTTATTCAAATTTTTAACAGAGTCAATCACAACAAAGATAAACAGTCCACAAATCCCTCAAAATATTAGTATACCGTTTTCTCCCTGCATTTATAGTTGATTCTCATTTACTTGTTTGGTATCATTCCTTTAACAGAGACAAGGTTTGAGATTAAGAACAAACGCTAATTTTTAATTAGGTGAAAACATGAACGAGGCATTGTTTGAGGCTAATAACAAAACACCAACAGGGAATTTTCGAGTTAGCCCGGATTACCGTTATAATCCTGCTTTTATTATCGCCAGTTGCGTGATTCTAGAAAATTGTCCCTCAATGTTATTTCCGGTTTCGATGATATATATAGCCCCCATAGCACAATTGGTAAACGCGCTCTGCGAGTGTTCGGAAGGTCTGGGTTAGATTCCCGGTCTGTCCGCACATTTTACTCTGTCTGATACATTTCAATAATTTGGCGTTCAACTAAATAACCCACTGTGGTATGTTTTAATAGTCTCTTGGGTTTCTTTACACAAAATAAATTTAATGCGGTAAAAAAGTAAAAATATTTTCATTTACTTTACATACGTTGCGAAGGTAAATATGAAAACCGGAGGAACAAAATCGAGAAGGCCCAAATAAATGCTGAATCATAACGGTAATCCGGGCTAAATTGAAAGTTCCGTATTAGTTGTAAATATGTAATGAACAAGACACCGTGTCATATGATATATAGTGTTCATCTGTACTGTACATCTGCACAATTATTCAATTACTTGACTCGACAAAAGTCACCAGGTATTCGTATCATCTGCAGTGTATTTTAAACTAAGTAACACGTCCAGCGTTCCAAATATGCCAATCACATACAAATGTAACCTTTAAGACTATTGCACTATATGTATTCTCCTCCCAGTCCTATGTGACAGCTGTTAATCACTGCTGTTAACATGATATACCAGCAAAAATATATATAATGGTATTTATTGTATGATATATTTTTGTACATTTTCAGGGGTAAAAACGGTAGACTACAAGTAGATATGTAGATATGTGATATGGGATTATCTGTACATTTCAGACTAATTAGATGTTCCGGTAACGATGTCCTAACTATCTATAAAATTCGGTGAATTAAGTTATACCTGGCCGATCTGTACCAAAACGAGATCGTCATTATCTTGCATTACTTGATAAGAATTTATCTAACTTAAATAAAGTTTTACACAATGGAAAAATAAAACGCTGTATATAAGCATCTTTACACCGTGCATGATAATTTAGAAACAGTTATAAATTTCCACGTACGTGCACGCTCGGTTGCGCGGAATTTAATTCCTATTATCATTCCATCATCACCTGGTCGAGTTTGACAAATCGAGAAGAGTTATCACGGTTAACCTTTAATTGCAACCTTTTGAAGTAATATGAGGACACTGTAAACATTAACCTGTTATCCGCCTATCCGCATCAGGTGTCAATCACAAGGGGTGGGCGAGTTACCAAACCTCAAATTATGACTTTACTTTCGATTCGGTCGAATCGTCTTTGATAGAACATGTTATCAGTTGAACTCCAGAATTAACGCAATATTATTAGTCATATTCGACTTAAGTATAGACAGAAATTGCAGTAAGCATGCATAAGATATAAGAACATATCACAATAAAGTCTACATTTTGAAAACAAATATATTAATATTTTGAATATTTTCTTATCCAAGTTGTTTGCCTGTAGCTTTATAAGTAGATATGCTTATATATCAATGTGCAGATGTATTAATCAATAAATAATTCAATGGTTCATTTAAAATGATATGACGGACGTGTCTCAAATGTGATGGTGGCTCAAATGTGTGGGTGGCTCAAATGTGTGTGTGGCTCAAATGTGTGGGCGGCTCAAATGTGTGGGCGGTTAAATTGCACACGAAAGTTCACAATTTAAAATTTCATATCTTAAAAAAAACCAAAATAATGCATGTCGTCAGTAAATGAATAGTTTGTGGTTGTCTCTTTCATCTTTGAAAATAAACATGTATTAAATACCTGAAATATATGTGGTGAATAAAAACAGATAAATCTGTATTTGAAGATATTTAACATAATGTTTTAAAAAGGAACAGTCACGGTAGAGTTGGCAATATAATGCAGACTCAAAGTCGGTAACTTAGAGACGTGAGGTTTTCTATTTCTATATCTGTCAATATGTAAATACATGTGTACTTGTATTCTGATTGGTGAAATGTACAGAAATACGGTCTTAATCGTTATTTCTGTCGAGTGTTTTATCTAATGGTACCAAAAAACTTCTAATATTTACCGACACCGGTACCGCCCGCATTGTTAAACACCATCACACCTTGATGTAGAAACTATTAACAAAACTTTAAAAGGATAAAATGAAGTGATGTTACCCATCACAAACATTTAACATCACAAATGTTTGCCTACCACAATGATGTATATCATGTACACTTGTAAAATTCTATCTTTGAAACCGTGGGACACTTACTTCCTTTACACTAGGGATGCATATATTATGGACATTTATATTTCTGCATGGTATACCTGGAAATATGAGTGCTCGAGAAACAGAAACCTGTGCAACACACCTTGTTAAAATCAAATGAAGGCGGGTATGGTTACATATTTACCATATATATTTCAAAGGACTACGGCTAACATTAAATCTGAAATAAAAAAGATTCAAAAGAACAAATTCGTTTATGTTGCTAATTATTTTCAGTTTTTCTGTTCTGCAGCTGTATCGTTTATCATAAATATACATAATGAAACGCTATTAAGGATTGTTTTTCATTTTTGGAAAAACACTGAATGTACATACCATGGCTCAAGAAAAAGTTCTGTGCAGCATAAAATTGCAGGTTGTGAGAGAACAATATGGGATCCAGAATTAGCATGGATTAGATATGAATTGCGAAGTGGAGTTGATTTCACATGATGTGAGTGACAAATTGTTTCTGATAGGAATATCCGGTGAAGACAAAGCGATCTGTTTATCAGAGTTGCACTTGTCCTAACTTTCCTTTTACAATTGTAACTACGAAGCGAACTTTCATTTCTTTTATCTGAGGTTCTGGTCATAACATGATCCTAGATCTATCGAGATATGGACCTGTACAGTGTACTACAGACGTAGTCTTGTGTTTCTAATTTCTATTTGTGGTTTTTGTTTGTTTCGTTTAAGATTAAATAAATAAATAAATACGTGTAATAAATAAACATGTGATATTCTATTCTATTGACCGGTCTACAGGGGATGCTTACTCCTCCATGGCACCTGATCCCACCTCTTGGTTTCCAGAGGTCCGTGTTTGTCCATTTTTACCGGATTTGTATCTATGTCCTGGACATTCTATTGATTTATACTTTGGTATCTGAAATTTTTATATTCTTTATTGATTCGTTCATATGTTTACATTTCAGAGAAGACTTGTCCGACAAATAGATTAAAAAAGGTTTCTTAAAGATTTCTACATTCCTACGCCAAAAACTACAGCGGTTAGCACTCGGTTCACGTGACGACCTACACTGAATATGCAAAGCAACCGCTCTATATTCTTGCAATAAAGGAAAATAAAGTCAGTATGTAAATATGTAATCTTATAGAGAATGCACTTTAAAATATACTATATGATATAATGAACAAAACAATTCCATGAAGAAACTTGACTTTTTCAGCCGTATAATATTAATTTATTTAAAATATACTTAAAAAACATCACACTCAGTTTTAAATATCAACGCATTGGTTAAACAGAGTTTTAATTACACATGTACTTTTAAATTTTCCAAGCTTGTTCTGATGGGCGCGCATAGTATTTCATATATGCAATAAAAGATGTCAGTTGCATGCAGAATAGCATGTGTTATATCATTGCTTCACGACAACAACACATCGACTCATTCATTTATTTAGCTATGTTATTGTTGATAGTTTGAATTCCAATTGTTACTCGATAGGCCGTGAATACTAAACAAATTTAAAATTCGCTCTTGTGTCGAAGTTTCGTTTCCGAAAAGCAGCTGCAAGCATTAATATCGATTGCTTTTTTATTCATACAAAATATAGGGGTCTTAAGGTCAAAACATTTTGAAAATATATTTGATTCTAATTTCCCGAGAAGCGCTGGTTAGTGTATATATATCAGTGCAATACTTACAAGTTTACAGACAGTTAACACATCCTGTTAACTTTTTCAGATGCATGCGAAATTGAAATAATGGTGTTTTGAATACTGGGCGGTATATACATATGTCTATCTCGGAGGCGCTCTTTCTTGTTGAAAAGTTAAACGTTCATTTCCACTTAAAGTAATTTTAACACAAGGAACTGAACATATTTTATTCCTTGAAACGATATAAATAACAAAATGCTTATACTTTTCTGCATAGGCTTATATAAAGAATCAAACTAGTCTTCAACGTTAAACGTTTTTACCCCCGTGCGTCTTAATTTGAGACGAATTATAACAAACAAAATTAATGAAATTCTAACATACGTAACTGCGGGACGGCGTTAATCATGTTACATTAATGCGTCAGTCACAGGGAAAATGTATGTGATTAATTACAAAACATATCCAGCACACCTACACAACTGTGTGATCCTTATCAGTATATTATAACAAGTTATTGAGATATTTGAATAAATATTGTAAAAATTGAGATGTTGATTATCCTTCAGGATTTACTTTAAACCAACTATTAATCAATGCGCAGGGACTGGCATATGCAAGACATAACGATTAGCCAACAGATGGCCAAGATATAGAGCTCCTTGGTAAGGATCATTTAACAATACTTAACATCAACTCTGCCATTACGTTGTGGTCTGCATTGTTTTCCTAAAACAGCTGAACACACATTTCAACCAACATGTCAATCTTATAATGATGAAGATTTCATATATACGAGCAAGCTTCGATCAGCTTTTGTTAATTTCACATACTTTTGAAGGATATACATATAAACTGACAACGTGGAAACTGATTATTCAGACAGTTAGTGAAAATGCGAAAGAAAATTAGAAATGGTGAACAAATGGAAAATTAAAAAAATTCAGTGAGAACTGTTTTTGATAATAAAGAATGTCCCACACTGAAATGTCGTCTTTTTAACGAAAGATAAATCTGATACATCTTTTAAGTAATATTGATATCATATCTGTATCTGTCTCTGTCTGACATTTACTCTCTCTCTCTCTCTCTCTCTCTCTATCTCTCTCTCTCTCTCTCTCTCTCTCTCTCTCTCTCTCTCTCTCTCTCTGTTTGTTTCACTAAATATCCATTTTATTCATATTAGGAAGTGTGTCGATTTCAATGACAAAGCCAATATATATAATCAATTTCGTTGGACCGGTTTATTGACCGATTTTCATCAGTATGTGGCGTTAAAGTAGATGCGAAATACTAATTAACTGCTGCAGTGTTGACTGATGACATGAAAACACATTTGCTTCTAACGGTGATTCTTAATCCTAGCAAATGTTTCTGCTTCCTTTGTTAACACTCATGAAGAAATTGACCAAATGCATGGGATCCCGCTGATAAACAGCAATGACGAAGTAAACGATTTTGTGTACAATAAGGATATAATTGCTTAATTTGTAGAACGCAGTATAAATCCTGTGGCGAAACATTCTAATATTAAAAGAATGAATAAAATTATGTTACCTAGAATTTAATCCTTCGCCGAATAAAACCGTAGAAAAGAGGAAAGGTCGCCAACACCATTTCTAAATCTCCATCATTGACCTTAGAATGACCATTTGTAAATACAGATGTTCGCATGACAAAATAAGCACATTTTATAAATAAGTATTTTTGCAATTCGTTTTATATTGAGATATGACAAACTCGCTAAAATGAAATTTATATAGCAGATAGATCAACAAATGATATATGTTTTAAATATAAAACCACTAATTACTTATTATATATATATTTTACGGTAAAAGTGTTAGTTTCTATTAATGGGGAATTGAAAAATATGCCTTGTTTAGGTGACGGTAGTCAACTAAAATGTCAGCCGAAGACCCTCTCTGTTGCAAAGAATATTACCTTCGTTGTTATTTATCATCAAACCGCTTGTAACCTATGTTGTTCTCTTTATTATACATTTATCTTTTATCCTATGTATTTTATATACTTTCCTTGGTAACGTAACCTCGGACACAAAAATCTTATTCAAATCTACATAACCTAGCTGACATAGTAGAGTACATTCATATCTCGGCTGAATGGCGTTCACAAGCCGAACCTACTGAGAGAAGTTTCTAAAAAGACCACACAGGTCTGTATTCAGTCTTCATATTTTGAAATGAAAAGTTGTCGCAAAATTTCTGCAACTTCCTGTAACTACACCACCATGATATTTTCGGAACGAGGATTTCTGAACATCATCTCTTGTACTGTACTTTGTATCCCATCAAGATATTAATTCACAAATTTAATTTCCGGTAACAATATTTCCCGCGATTTGGAAGTGATACCATATTATTTTGATAATTTACGCGGCGATCGAGTGATTGCGTTAAAATTGCATTTGGTTTTCCTAACCGGTTGTATTTAATATGACGTTATGCCGCAACAATGACCAAGCTACGCTCCCTTCAAGACAAGGTCCTTAGTTCATATAATATATAATTATATAGCGGACGGAACTGACATGCAAGTTTTGATTATTTTTCAACTGCGGTGTCATCATGAAAATTGTTGAAATCTTCAACATGTTCTTCTATTAACCAGTAGTTTAATTGTTTAATTTCACAATACCTAGTGGTCTGTGTCTGATGAATTCTGAATTCTTTATGACGAGTCCGAAATATCAGCTGAGTTGTAACGTCTCAAGTATTTACAAAATTATTACGAAAAATGGAAGGTAAGCCCCAGTTAATTATTTACCTGAATTTTTCAAATTTCTTCAATGAATGAAATACTTCACGATCATCGAAAGAAAAGAACCCATGCTGATTATACTTGAGAATCATTATAATTGTCGAGAATAAGCCCATCACATTTTATTTGTTAGGTACAATTACTATGTTTTTCTCAAGCAGAGACTCCACTTCAATCTTGAAAACTTTACCTTACATAATTATATCAATAATCATGTCGCCATTTTTGAAAGGATTCTGATCGAAATGGCAATTTGTTTTAATACAAACATGAATTCAAATATTGAACATGTGTGTTTTCCTAAGAGTATGATGACAAACAGAAAAGGGGATTGGACATTGGAGTAGCAAGCTATTATAATCTCATTGTTGTTTCGTTTGAATACATTTATATGTCTTAAACAGGACAATAGCAATTTCAGAAAACAGTATCTTATACTATCCTTACTATGTATTTATAAAGAGAACAAGTAAAACGTGTCAGGTGTACCGATAAAGTTGTTTTAAATAAGGTCAGCACCATCTTGGTTGTAAATTCAAAACATTAATGAAGGTTCTAAAGGTTTGCTTTCTTTGTCCGTCTCCTACGAACTTAGACAAACCTATTTATTATTTAGAATTATTTCATATTCAGTAAGATAAGTGCAGTATATTACGATTTCGGTCAAATTAAATGTGGCTTTGATTTTAATATGTTTTTGGATCTGGTAGCAGATTCGAGTATATCCACGCTGTAGTTATGTTATGCAGCTATCTTTGGTCTATCAAATATAGGACCTCTAATACCAAAAAGGTCATGCATTGTCATCGTGTCACAAAATCTCTCGACATGTGGAGACATGGAGTCTTATTTGATTTTATCCTTAAACAACAATATAAGAGGATCAATGTTCCTTTTTCATCATCATCATCATCATCATTATCATTATTATTATTATTATTATTATTATTATTATTATTATAGTTTAAATATCAGATATGTTGTAAAAACATTGACTGGAAATATTGTGTCATTGGCTCATGGAAAACGTTATAAATTATTCCCTGTCTTTCTGTACTGGAATATTTTCACAAGAGTTCCCTCACAACGATAAGATAAAATGGCGCTGAATATATTTCTCAAGGGTGCAAACTATTTCTGAGTTAGGCCTAAAATTGATTGTTGTAAATAATCTGGAGCGTTATTAACCACCCCAAAAGTTAATATCATCATAAGAAAATGTGGATAACATTTATTACGAGAATCAATAATATACAAATTGCCTAAATATAGCTTACAAAAAAAGTAAGAATTCGCACCCATGCATTTTTCTATTTAATTGATATATCTTTTCAGTATCTTAAACAACTCCTGAAACATCGGGTCAATTGTTTCCAGTAGATTGCCACGCATTCAACAATAGACATACCAAACTATAACGAGTATTAATACTCACTGTAATTTCTAAATAAGAAAAGTATGGTTTTTTAACTACCTGCGGGAAACAATTATTGGATAGTATCTCCACTGGAAGTAAATGATCAGCCAACGGTCGTGTCAGAAGACCGTTATGATTACAGAAAGTCGGGAACAAGTAACGGATAGATAATTTATATATCTATGTGGCATTTTTGTGCAATCAGGTTAACATGCTAAGCATAGTGTCCGGGTTGTGATGGTGTATCTACATTGTACAAATACGTGATATTTGTACAGATCTATTTTGTAACTTCACTTTTGACAGCTCTGGCTCATCTCGTTACTCTATTATCTATAAGGTTCCATACAGATTTATTGGCAGAAAAACAATAAAGCTTTAAAGAATTCTCTAAGAGATTTCGCACGTCCTCATGGAATTTAATTTTTATCACATTCAAAGTCCATCTGAATTATAGATGTTTTATTGTCATAACAGATTACATCAGCAACCAGCAACCATCAACCAACTGATGTTGACAGGAGAGCGTGTTTCCCGACCACTTGTCCCTATCCATGGTTTTTCAGATGAGGGCTTAAGTTAACGTATTTTCCATTGTTTGCTTAGGTTGACTATAAAATGATATTTCGACAGACGGCACTGCAATTGTCGACCTTAAAAAACTATTCAGCATTCTTCTCCACTATGTAGAAGTAAAAAGTTCTATTATGTATTAACTTAAAACACAAGGTTCATAACTAAATCTTTAACTGGCTTTAGATATTAATTACAATACATCACATAAAACACATATACACCAAATCGTACCAAAATCCAAGCATGGTTGCCATTTTGGTTTGCACGTGTGCGGGCTACTATTGTTCACAATGTAGACCCTGATGTGTGTAATTTTCATTTCGATATTAATATAGTAAAACTATTTCCTAGGATAAACAAGTTGAATTCTTCATTTTTGAAACATATTAACTATTTCCTGTTTGCTTTAAAATAAACGTTTGAATAGATTTCACAATATTGTCTTCCCGACCTTCTTTCTTGTGGACATATTATTATCAAGACTTGCAAATAAAACAGAGAACCCGTATGTGTGCTGGAAACTACGAACAACATTTCTTTATTGTGTCATTTTCTCGAAAAAATAAGCAGAGAAAATGTTTACGAAAAGGCAATAAAACCCATAGTAAATTCTTAGTTAAATGTTCTAAAATACAATGATTAAATATATATTGAATTTTATTCAGAGGGAACCAGTGATAAAAATAAATATACTTTATTCATTGAAATTATAATACAGACAACAAGTTACATTACACGCTATCATTCAATCGTCAATAAATCACACGACTTTACATGGCTGTACAGCTGTATGCAAAAATATGTTTTATCTAAATAATTGTTATTGTATTAAGATATTATCTTTTATATCAACACTCATCTCCCAGATTTAAAACTGGGACATCGCGTAAAACAGAACGGAAACGCCGACATATGGATAACTCAAATAGCCCATAAATGACATAATTCCCAGTATAAAGAATGCTATGGTTACTTTATGATGCCAGTGTACAATTTCTGAAATATTTTCACTGAAAGATAATGATTTGCTATTATATGTGATAACATCTGATCTGACAGGGTATTTGACATTGACACTACCAATATCTAATATCTATTGCATAATGGCTGTAATACGAAGTAAAATATTTGAAAATGCAGAACATAGAAAGCATCATATTTACGATATAGATCAAATGATAGGAAAAACGGATATTAACATCTCGTTTCCAACATGCTTATATCGCTATAACTCGGGCTTATCCCCACACAAAACGAAACACGGTAAAAGAATGTTTTCCTTTGAACATTCTTCCCTTCATGAAATGTGCAATTCGTTGCAAACGATAGCGTTTGACGATGCCAAGTTCAATTTAGTGCACAATACGTATAATGTCATCAATTACAGAAAGTCTGAAACTAATATATATCAGTTAAACACCAACTTACAACCATAACATTCAAGTTTATTTCATTTAACGTCTGGATTCCCTGTCTCGTAGTCTCACTGCGACGGGCTACTATTGCTCGGTATAAATTATTAATTTAATTATAAGTGGTTTACGAGGTGTTATTCATAGTTTAAAGACTAATTTAGAAATACATATGTTTATATATTAAGTACATAATTATTTATATCATTCATGCGTATGTGTTTTATGTGTAAACTACTGGGGCCAATCATTAAACATACTATACTTTGACATCCGCCATTGAAGCAACGCCTCTCAACTATTTTTTAAAAGAATATAGAAGACAGCTTAAGCGTGGCTGTATACACTACAATACTACTGTCAAATTCATGAATGGATTGATTAGAAAAAATGCTTTTTTATATTTTCACAAAATGTCTGTGTTTGGCATGCGGCGACAACAGTTGGTGACCCATTACTATTGTTAGGAAAGAAGACACATTATCTAATAATTTTATATCCTTTGTCTTAAACTGTCAAAACGTATAAGTCAAGTAGAAAGCTACGACTCGAAAAAAAACTATATTTTGTCCGCCTGTAATGGTCTCGCGAGTATTAATCATATTTTGTGCCATTTACCTACTACAGAAACATAGATATGGCATTGATATTTTGGGTTCCTGTTATAAATTTGTTCCTTTTCCGTAAGGAGGTAGTAACGGGTTGATTTATCTAGAGATTATCGACCCCATTCATAATTCTTATGACACATATTTCAACACCTCTCATTTATGTAATTCTATACAGTATAAACCTAGCTGAAAATTCATAAACGAATAAAAAGTGTTCAAGCGTTCAAAAATTTAGTTCATCTTGTCAAATTATTGCGTTATATCTCTATCCTGGCTGCTCTAAAATTGCACTGCTGCTTTGAATATGATAAATATAAGCTGAATTGTGACATTTATACCGCGTTATCTGAAACAGATCGCATTAAGTTAAGTAGTTGAGAGTGTCGACCCATTTACACACTTGTTCAGATCTATGTAAACACAAAATGAACGGAAACAGAAAACCTTTTTATTCATGGGTGTTTGAGTTTTATTTTACATTAACCAGAGTTGTTACATAAGATAAACAGAAAAGTTTCCCGATGACTTATGACTGCCTGTTGCTCTCTGTAGTAGAACTAAGACAAACACAATCTGGATTTTTCTTTGACATTGTTATTTCAGGTCGTGGAAGGAATTTGTTTAAAATCACCTAAAGTCAGTCGGTGATTTGACACTTTATATGTACAGGTTTGGGACACGCTACTTACATTGTACATATGTGCATGCAAGAATGTAATTAGAATTGAAGGATAACGTACACAGTTTTTAACCATTTTCTCTGTAAACTGCATTACTATATTTAAAAGATTTAAATATCAGTGCGCGCATTGAGCTTTAACTATTATCGGTGGTTTTTGCTTTAATTTCTGGTCCACGTAAATATCATACACCTTCACATCAGGACATCAGTTACATATCGCTATAACTATCTCTAAATTATACTAGGTATACAACTGACTACAGGTATAACACAGTGAGGGTGGGGAATATCTCTAGTTATAATATTTGTCAGTGATTAACTTACTGTCAAAGACACATGAAGATGATCTAATGAGAGATAAATATGGCATGATGTCTCCCGCATATCATTGACAATGAACACGATGCATTTTGCGACGTTTAAAATTACTTTATATTTATGCTATCACTTATTTTCCCCTATTCTTAAATTCATTTATTATTGTAATTATAAATGTTGAACTTATTCAGTTTGATAATATCTGTTTCTATTTTGTTAAAGTGAATGTGTATTGTGATTGTTATAAAGACAACGAATGGTAACAAATTAGGCATCACAATCGCATGATAACCTGCTGCTTCCTGTATATC
The DNA here is from genome assembly GCA_030159075.1 of Atrina japonica. NCBI lineage: Eukaryota > Metazoa > Mollusca > Bivalvia > Pterioida > Pinnidae > Atrina > Atrina japonica. The sequence goes on from BROG01000530.1 coordinate 445,550, forward strand.
ATTGAAAATGAAAAGGTCTTACTCGATATATTTTCTTCAATCACTAAAACTATTGTACTAAAAAGATTAGCATTCCCAGATTTGAAGTACTAATTCGTTTTAATCACAATTCATCTTTATAGATTTATTCAATTTGACAATCTCTTTCTTTTCTCTTGCTCAAGTGAGTACTAGATCCATAATATGGATATTAAAGAAACAATTTAGATAAAAGTAAATTTACAACACAAGAATTCTGTCTTTTATTTTGTAAGAAGATCAGCCAAGGAATCTAGATTGATGATAAGTTTCTGTTTTTATATAATTCTTCTGATAAGGTAGTTCCGATTGAATAGATATAGAAAACTAAAAACACGAATGAAAAGGAAGAGAGACAATGATTACAATGAATATAGTTTTACACCCACCGCGAAAACACCAAGCTTGAATGTTTAAAACAGCATACTTCTGTAACAAATTGTATATTTTATATTATACAACACATAACAAATAAAAATGAAACTTACCTGCTGTCATAATAGCAGCTACAGCAAAGTAAATAGTCCAAATCCAAGGTTTTGTGAGGTGTAATCCATCCATTATAAATAAAACATCCGATATAGAAGTTGCAGTGATATTCACATTTTCTCGGTTTTAAACTTCTAAGATCACCCTCCTGGGTGTAAGAGAATCACATTGCTACCTCAGTTTTACAGCTTACCATTTATTGAATAACAACTATAATGGAAATGCTGTGTTCAGGTTGAAGTATCCCTTGAACTGTTTAAATGACCTGTAACGAGACAAAAACCGCCCTACAGTATTCCGTCAGCATGTAAATGATATTACCAATAGTTCCTAGAGAAAAAATAGTTCGAAAACGTAGCGTACATTATCTGTGTAGATATTTCAGCGTGAGGTATATTTGAGAGCTTTTATCATTTAATGGTACCCGTGTATGTGTGGACACTCTTGTTTGAACATCAAAGTATATCGCAAACAACTCAATTTTACACTGATGGAAATGAAGTAACCCATTACTTGTCGATGCTATGGCCATTAATATTTCTATTATAATATCCCATTACCGTCTGCTGAAAGTTCAATTTGTGGGATTCATTTGTTAAGCAAGTGTCGTTCATATATAATATATATATATATATATATATATATATATATATATATATATATATATATATATATATATGTGTGTGTGTGTGTGTGTGTGTGTGTGTGTGTGTGTGTGTGTGTATGTATGCATATATGTATGTATATGTTTCACATAGAGATATATAGTTTAACGCTATTTCATATATATATATATATATATATATATATATATATATATATATATATATATATATATATATATATATATATATATATATATATATATATATATATATGATACTTTCAACAATATTCTGATATATGAACGAAATCCATGCCACAGCTGCACTGATGTGCTAAATATAAGAGCTAGAATGAAAAAATAAAAACCTCGTGTCATTTGATACTATTAACATTGATACGGCTATAAATTAACAGTTGCTACACTATTTATGGAGTTCAAACTTAGACGTCTTCTGCGCATAAAATTAAAGTAACTTACATATTTTTTTAAAGTTTATTTATTGTCAGCCACTTTAAGAATTTAAATCAGATATATGAAAGGAATTTCATGTTTACAAAACACGACATAAGTTACTTTTATTAGAAACATATTTAAGAAAATAAAATACAGATAATAATATTAATATGCGTATATTTTGTTACATATTGCATTAAACCAATTTTCCTAAATGTACACTTCAGGTATTGATTCTGAGCGATTCGTCTTTGCATGATACAAGGTATATAAGTTCTGTGGATGTATAGATCATTTGAAATTCAAGGATAGAGGATTTTTGCTTTTGCAATTATTATCTATCTTTGTTGCCATAGTCAATTAGCTCTGATTGAAGAAGAAGTCATGTCTGTAGAAATATTCAACTTTTTAGCAAAATCAGTCGGTTGAACTATTATAATATTTATTGCTTTTCGTGTAATGAAAATTGCATTTCAAACGAGAGCGTGCAATTACTGTTTACTTGATAATATGTCCAAGGAATTCCGCTACAAAGTATATTGGTGGAAACGAAAAATAAAGAAAAGCATATGTTTTTATAATCTCTTGTCAACAGATTCAACGTTGTCGGACCGATTTTCTCAACGAACATATATTTACCAAATACTGGAATGCAATATTTGTTTCCTCGGTGTTCAAGTATTTTGATGTAAAAGTCATACATACGTTTCTTCTGAAAATGTTTTTGTGTACTTAGGTTACAAACAAAGAGAGGTCATTTACAAAGAAAAGGAATTATAAAATGTGTAATATTAATTCATGGGTCAAAACAAATATCTAGACTAATTTACAGTAAAACATGTCACACGTTCGATAAAAGAAGTCTACGGGAAGTGAAAAATGGTGTAAAGGGAAACAAATAACCACTCTGTCTCATACATATCTTTATCGAAACTTTGAATACTTTCCAGACTATATCTTAGCAGTAGTGAACACCCATCGGTTGTATTTTATCTATTTGTTTTCCCGACTGCCAAAGATAACAGCAAGGACCTCCATGACCGAGTAATTAGAACATTGTGATACAATCCATGAAGTCCATCACCTCTAATTAGCGCAAATACGAGTCTCTTTGGAACCTAAGCTTATTATGTGAGAAAGTTTGCCAGTTTAATTGCAAAAGGGTGGTAGTCTCGCCCCAAAACATTTATCCGATTTCTATCCTTCACCATTATAAGCATATAAAATATTACTATAAATCTGATGAGTGTGACTTTACACGTCATATAAATAAAACAACAACTCAGAACAAAATACCGAGTATATGATACATGTCATCACTCCTAGAATCGTCCGCATAACTTTTGATCAATTTTTGTATGGGCGTCACGATTTCGAAAATCTATTCTTTACAGTTTGTTTTCTATTACTACTGAGTTTTAGTCGTTCGACTAGAAGTTCTCAATACAGAATTTTTAAATGTGCATTTTCATAGATCGTGTACAGTCTCAACATTTGATGTTCGCTTGCACTTAATTTTGTATATACAATATATGTATAATTACATAATGAGATGACCATAATCACGTGAATATAACACAAATATAAGGAGTAAAACCTATAACTGGACATCTCCGGCAGAGGTTTATAGCCGTTATTCATCCTCATTCATATAAATTGCGACCAATGTTAAAACATGGTAATGAATCATATACATTTAACAAATAGCAAATCTAGAATTACATAAAATTCTGTGAGAGCAGCTTAAAATTATCGACTTCATATTCCATCACTCAAAATCTATCAATCACAGGAAGTGATAAAACCGTGTATCGGGTAAACAGAGACAAATTAAGCTTTTAAATGATAGTTTCTATATCCCAGGGTTAGACTTGAAAGAACATACAAGCGGATCTAGTCTTTTCACGACAATACTATATGTTAACAGTACTGTCAATAATTGTATGACGAATACAGTATCAAATATACTGAACTGCCTTTGTTGATCTGTAATTTAAATCATACACATCAAATTACTCACTCATATTAACTTTTATAAATTATTATTTATAATTGAAAATTCAAAGGCTACATTTGCATCATCTTTAATACCAAGTCTTATTTTGATAATAACAGTAACCATACATAAAATAATGACCAGATTAAATCCTACATGAACACAGCCATAAATCATTCCACCACGACAACAAATCATGATGCTCATTTGAGTAAGCCTATTGATATGGTTATACGGTATTTTAACAGATCATTTATACAGCTGGAAACCATTCCTCTCTTACATGGCACCTGATCCCACCTCTTTATTTCCAGAGTTATATATATATATATATATATATATATATATATATATATATATATATATATATATATATATATATATATATATGGAGCAGCTAGTTGCACTGTTTTCTTTTTCTTTCCATTTTACGTGCAAAATTTACTTCCCGCCATAAAAACAACTCCAGACGTTCTGTATAAAACTCGCTTATATAATTCACATGAAGAATCTTGGTTGTCTTTTAATGACAGGTACTTGTATATACAGGTGCGTTAGTGCAATTAAATTTGACAATATTCTGACTAGATATTTAGCCATCTGCTCATGCGTGTATATAACTATAAAGCATCATGGTTTATATTTATAGAAAGACATAGTTTATTTGTTTTTCCTGACATTTCTTAGAATATAAATAGTCTTAATTTACTGAGATAATGTGTGTGTGTTAATATATGGCGTAATACTAATAAACAAAGATATATGAGTATTGTACACCAATGCCAAGCTTGCGAACCTCTCTTAAAAGTGATCTGGCTATCAACTTGCAATGAAATATTTTACGTCTAGTTAAGATGTTTACATTGTAAAGAACAACCAGACGTATTTTGTAGCTCGGGACAGTACAAACTATAATTTAATGGCATCTAACCCAATTTCGTAAGCCTGTGTTACCTTGGAAGGTAATCGCCGTTTGCAACTATTTGATTTTGAATCAGCAGAAATGATAATAAGAATAAATGACAATGCATAAAAAGATACATTTAATTTGACAAAGTAACGGTGTTAACATTCCGGAATGCTGGTCGACTTTTCAGATTGATAAATTTACAATACTTGCGTCAAGAGGAATTTCATTCAAATAAAGTGAATTCAGACGAAAAACACATGATTGGTAAAAGTGTAATCTTGAAATCACTTCCCCCTTCCCGATTCCCTCGATGGTTTAATCAAGACATTAATTCATTCTTTGTTCGAATCACAAATAAAGACGGAATTATGACTAAATTATTCTATAACTGAACATTACAAATGTTAACATGTTAAAATATCGTATTGTACTTGTGGCAAATTTTATGAATTATACATAACTCTACATAAGAAATGCCACTGTAAGAAGATATCCTGTTCGGAAATAGATTCCTGTGGTGACGATGTGATTTCCCATTGCGGTCTGACAATTTACAGTATTCGTATTCACAATCTTTCCGTATCATTGTATTTCTCCATTAAATGCACGAGAAATTTCCCTATTTGTTCCATAATACATATACCCGATAGAAATATATTTCTAATGAATATCAAAGTTATATTTAGATAGCAAATGCTTCTCTTCTGTGTATATACTGGAGCTAACATCACACGTACATGTCGCCTATTATGACGGGATATAAACAATGAATATTTCCATTTACATTTACATTATATTGATATGAATAAGTGTAAAATGAAGTTTACTTTTCAGTACACTTTTATTTGCACTTGGCGAATGAGTACATGAAACTGTACGTATTAGTTTCTACTTCAAAAACTGTTCTTCAACATTTTGACATTTATTCAGATTTGTTTCAAAATGCATGACCTGTTTACTAGTCTGGCGGAAATTATCTCCGCGTTTTATTAGACTATTTTTTGTATTTTATGCTGTTTTTTTTTTGTTCAATACTATAGCCTAAGTCACTAGGCTAGTTATTTTACTGATTAAATAAAAATATTAACATAAACCTTTTAATTTTAACATAGCGGTATTCTAGGTTATCTGAGTATTTTTTTCATGCCAATGACAAATGAAATATTCCTCTCTGTTTGAAATATTCACAGTTATGTTATCCCAGAAAGGTTTCATATACAGAGGTAAACTACTAACTGACAAATTATTGACACAGGGATATCGAAAACTGCGTTTAATGTCAACGTTCCGCAAATTTTATGGTCGGTATAATAGTCTTGTTTGCGACTACTCTGTTTCACTAATTGAAATGTTGAGTTGCCTTTTCGTTGGCGGTTGTTGAGACGTCTGTACCAATTGTGACGAGGACACACTCCTCACGTGTTTCATTGGACTTGACTGTGGACTCACGGCGGGTGTGACCGGTCGACAGGGGATGCTTACTCCTTCATTGCACCTGATCCCACCTCCTGGTTTCCAGAGGTCCATGTTTGTCCATTTTTACCGGATTTATATCTATGTCCTGGACATTCTATAGATTTATACTTTGGTATCTGAAATTTTTATATTTTATCATTTATCCTTTTTCGGAAAGCACTCCACATCCTGATGCGGCAGTCATATTTATACATGTACTTGCAAAAATGAAAGTGAAATAATGGGAGCACTTGTTTGTAATCCTCCAAAAGGCGTGTTTTCGAATATTTAGGGCCTTATCGTACTGCATATATAGGATAAAAAACGGAAGTCATTAAAAGTTATCCCCCTTTATCATAAGTACAAAATAATGAACACTAAAATAACCACATTTATTTCTGTAATAAGACTGGCATAAAGATTCTCGTACAAAAATTATTTTGATATATTGAATTTATCAAATAAATCTTATGAAAATATATAACACAAATGTAGATATTTTTCACTTATGTCCGTTAAAATATCTTATATTTGACGATCGGTTGCTTTTCGAAATAATTACAAATTAATGATTTAATTTGTCTGTAAGAAATTATTTAAACATTATATATCATACATTCTACAACTCATGATAGATGTTGGGGACTTCCTTGTCAAGAAGAACAGTATTTATATCACAACCCACGAGTTAAAGAAGTCAAAGATAGGCGTAACAGTGTGAGAAAGGCCGTGCACGTCGTCAACGTTGTTAAAGAAATTACATGTATTTAGATATTGATATTCTAAATGACATGTAGTTGAGATTTCTGTTATTCAAACTTCAAGATCAATACAAATGATTCAATAGAAGAAAAACAAAAGTAGAAAAATCATAGACATTTATATTAAATTCGAGCTCAACTGCTAAAGTTTTATTGACAGAAAATATCGTCTTGAGAGATTGTTTTGGTATTATTTGTAAAACTATTACTTTGGTCTTGTTAATAATGTTAAGCATAGGTTATATATGTGAAATCTCTTTTCTTTGCCATCAACATGGCTAATAATTCAGTTGTCGACCTGTTCAGAAAACAAGAAATCGGTACTCCTATAAAAACAAACGTGGATATTAGTTTATGCACAGCCTTTATAAATACTTTTCTTCTTCTTTTTTTCAGTCTAACAATAAAATGTGTCTGCTCTATGGCATATATATATATATATATATATATATATATATATATATATATATATATATATATATATATATATATATAATATATATATGTGTGTGTGTGTGGAGAGAGAGAAAGAGAGAGAAGGGGAAACAGACAGACATAGATAGATAGAGAGAGAGGAGAGAGCATTGCACAGATAATTTAATATCTAGCAAATTTAGGCATTGCAAATAAAGATAGAACTCAGTATCAAAAACACTATAATCAAAGAAAGCAATGTGATAAATAAACCATTATCTTATTTTGTGATTCCGCAATACACTTCCCTTTTCTATAATTCATTAAAAGACACTAGAAATTTGTGTCAACCATAAATCCATTATTCAGAAAATATTTATCTTGAGAACAAATTCTTGGCTTGTGTTGATCTGATCTCTATCTTCTGTAACTAGCTAATAAAGAATTTATTGAATCACTAATAAACTCTTCTTTAAATCAATAACGCACTTTCTTAGTTACAAACGTATATAAAACTTAATGTGTTCATGAATAAGGCACAGTCTGATAAAAACAAGGGAATACCTATTCACAAACCGTATATAATTTTTAGATTTCTCCCACGTGCAAAACCTGCACGCGTATTTGACATGTATGAAGTATTCCATTGATCATATGAATCACTATTTACAAAGGCTCTTTAAAATTATTTCAATATTTTTTACGCCACACTCAATATTTTTTTTCCAGTTTTGGCGGCCAATGTAATGATAGAGGAAAAATCCCGGTTACTCGGAAAGAGACCATCGACTTACCGGAAGTAAACTGGCAAGCTTTCTCACAAAAATCAGCTTAGGTTAACAATAATACATATTTCTAAAATACTGAGTTTGACATTCAGAGAGTTTAATCGACCAGTGCTTACTATTTTAACCATTGATAGCTTATTGATAAATTAGATTTACATGAGTTAAGAAAATTAGAGCTATGTCTGTTACAGATTCTATGTAAAACTTCAATTCCAAACTTACCTCTAACAGCATCTATTCTTTGCATCCAATCACTTATAAGAAAAGCATCGTCAATACCAAATATTATGATCCTCAAATATTTATCATAACTTTAAAAAATGTCATCTATACCGGAAGAAACATGGAACCTTAAATATTATAATCTACCAATGTTGATTTCACAACAATAAGAACTATATCGGTTCGCCATCAGCTCAACTTATACACAGGTTTACTCGTGGGTGTGATTAAAAAGTACCTCTTTAAATATATAAATGATTTATCCAATCAAAGTCTAATGTTTATATTCTCCGATCGAGATCATGAAGGAACAACTCTCAAATTTCAAACAATTACTGTTCAGCGACACATAACATGTAAATACGGGGCTTCTGTCTGTTGTAGTGTGATATTGGATTTTATGATTTATAATCCATTAAATCTTCCTGTTAGATACAAGAAGGAGATTTTTAATTTAATATTGTCTCGTTCATTTAATAACAACTAAGTCTTATATCCATAAATGTCAACTGTCGGCAGATAAAAAGCACAAAAGATTATATAACAAATTTAGACCGTTGTCTATATAAGGTTTGAAACAGAGTATTGGTCTTGCGTCTGAAATTTTCTTAATTAGAATAGGTAAATGGTCACACTCGACTATGTTCCAGTGAGTACACTGTAGACTAGACAAAACCTTTGAAATTTACAAGTATAAGAAAAAACATCAAATTTGTTTCGAATGTGAATTGAGTGAAATATCATTGTTTGGATATAAAAGACAGCAACAATAATAAAACATAGCGCATACAATAACCCAGTCTACATATATATAATTAAAATTCAAGATTTCATCAAGTAGTTTTTGTATCAAAATTCTACTTGCTGAAAACAAAATAATGTATCTTCAAAAAGAAATCAAACAAATTTATTAAATATCGAATTAAGTCTCTCTCTCTCTCTCTCTCTCTCTCTCTCTCTCTCTCTCTCTCTCTCTCTCTCTCTCTCTCTCTCTCTCTCTCCGCCCCCCTCTCTCTCTCTCTCTCTCTCTCTCTCTCTCTCTCTCTCTCTCTCTCTCTCTCTCTCTCTCTCTCTCTCAATGACCTATGTATGCAATACTTGTACCACATGCCTAACAACTGGTCAGATGTGAATTCATGCCAAAGACCTGTAAAAGACTTCCCTCATAATTGTCACAGAACCCACTGTAAACCATACACATTATATAATACATAACAACAATCAATAATTTCAGGGCTATTGAACATATACGTTAAGAATTTAACAAATACTTGAAATAATGTATTTTTTCAACTTCGTAATACTAGCTAGTTTCTGTGTAACATGAATACATAATAGGTATTTAAAGGTACACTATAAAACAGACACATGGATTTCTAAAACTAAGATCGGACTCGTGAAGCGTGTCTAACTTTTTTACTCGTAAAGAATGGTTTGGGGTCAAGAGGGAATATTGATTTCGGATGAAATTAACAATTGCAAATACAAATTAAAGCTTTACAAAACAGCTCAAAATTAAGTAATCGCACTAGCACTCGAAAGAGAAATAAGAGCTGTCATAATTATCCTCATTAAGTCTTAATGGTTACCGATGAATCATACTTATTTTGTGGTCCTACGTGTTAAAATATCCAGTAAACACACATTACATTATTGTTTAAGAATTAAATAGTTTACTCTAAACTCGAGATATGACATAATTTGATGCAGTCAAATCCCCATATGTTTTAAGGACTTTCAAATGCACTTTGTAATGGAGAATTGAGTAAATAATATAATCGGCTTGCAGATATACTTATGGAAAAAATAATAGAAATAGAAAATGGTAAACAGCTTTTTCATCAGCTTTGTATATCCTGTGACCCAATAGCAGATTATATATCAATCAAGAATATTCATCAAACACTCCTTTCTCCTTCACATGTGAGTTTGGCAACGAATTCAGTCTGCATGACCACAAGCAAAGTAGTTTCAGGTCAATGATATACGAAATCGCAGATGCTAAAGTATAAATCTTAAGGATGTCCAGGATAAACATAGAAATCTGGTGATATTGGACAAACACGATCTCTGAAAACCGGAGGTGGTATCAGATGTCATGCAGAAGTAAGCATCCCCTGTTGACTAGTCACACCCGCCGTGAGTCCATAGTCAAATTCAAGTGAAATAAATGAGGAGGAAATCATCGTTACAATCGGTACAGACGACTTAACAACCGCTATCGAACAGGTAACTCAACATTTCATTTAGTGAATCGCAGAAGTTGCAAGCAGGTCTATTATACCGACCATAAATTTTGCGGAACGTTGACATCAAATGCGATTGTCCCTGTGCTAATAACTTGCCAGTAATAAGTTTCCCTCTGTATATTAAATGCACGTATGTTGAACATATTGGACTGGCATGTCGGATCAGTTGTGAGATAAAAACCATATGCAGGTGATTGAGGGTTATTACTACTTAAATTAATGCTTGGAATATTCACAATGGGAGAGCGATATCATCGTGTTTGTCGTATTGTTTGATTGTTAATTTCCTGTTTGTGTCTGTAATCTGTAATAAGTAAAATGTCCAAATGAAAAGCATGTATTCTTGATTCAATTTGCTTAACTACTAGCTAAATCATTACCCTGACAGTATATTTGACTAATCTTACGTTACCATCAAATACCTCTCTCTCTCTCTCTCTCTCTCTCTCTCTCTCTCTCTCTCTCTCTCTCTCTCTCTATCTCTCTCTCTCTCTCTCTCTCTCTCTCTCTCTCTCTCTCTCTCTCTCTCTCTCTCTCTCTGTAAACAGGTTACAGATTTAAAGTACTACTTTGGCTTTAACTTTGGTGTTTACAGTACGCAGACTTTGAAGTCGATAATTTATAGCTCCTGTTACATGATCAAGTGCTCGGCTTCATAAATGTCGGACATATATTCTCCTCCTGTTCAAAGTGTATTGCATATCATCAGAACACCTACAGACAGAGTGATACTAAATGAAGAACTCTAAAGAACTCTGAAAAACTTAAGATTTTTAGGAGGTGTAGTCGGTTTTATTAAGTTGTATTTGCCTAAATTCAGTGAATTCAATCCTAACAACTTACATTTATGTACTTTTATAGACAAAAGACTTGAATTGTACATATTTATGATAGACTGAAATAATATAAGCTACGCTATTTATACACGCACTTTCCCATAGCATTTTCTTTGTTTTGATCAAATTCCTGTTCCGGATTACTTTTTAACTTTTTATATACAATTTAAATTTTAATTGAGTCTTTTTATAAAATCATTTATCATTTTATAGCAGCCGTTTTTATACTTTTCGTTTTCTAGATTTACGTCCGATTCGTCGTTTTAAGATGGCGTCTGCTACTGTGATTATAGTGGATCGTTAATATGAAAAAAACCTGTTATTCGATTGTTATACTCTCTAATACCGTAAAATTTATAATATTTGGATTGCTTGTGATATAAAGATTACGATCCTGCGTAGATAAAATGGCCAATAGTGAAATAAAACTAGACTTTAGGAACCTTATTTTATCTTGAAATAGGGTTATAATACTAAGTAGTTACCGTGATGACGAGAATCCCGTTGTAGTTATAATTACTCAAATGGATTAATGTCTTCTCACTAGGTGGCGTTTAGAATATCAGTTTTAATAGAAAATGACAAAAAGCGATGCGCGATGTTGATAGTCCTTTAACACCCGTAATGGTCTAAAAACAAGATCAAATACCTTCAAATTCTAAAAGAGTATGTCTGTGTTCAAGTCACCTTTTTTATTTAAGTCCAAGACAAACTAAAAATAACATAAAAATGGATCTAACATTGACGACAACGATTATGTAGATGATGACTGACAGCGATGATGTTAATGCTGATTCCCCCCAAAAAACGCTTGCTTATCAGTTAATAATGCCCAGTTGAGTTGCTTCGAGAAAGCACTCGACCCGGAATTTTATAAAACAAAACTTGACTCTGTTCATATCAGAATGCTACTTCAGATATTGACAAGTTTTATTCCTGCTTTCTGATGTCTGCATGTTTGACTGTGGAAAAATAAGCACACATGTATCAATCCCTCTTTGTCGTTAAGATCACATTTTCGTTTAAAATTAATTTTCTATCACCACCTTAGTGTTGTTTGGCGGTTAAGCTCTGGATATTCAGGATAACGCCATGTTACGATCACTACTTTAAACAAGCTTGATTTAATGTCAGATTTAAATTATGATATCCCTACATAATCACGACCAAAGAAAATCACCTGTTCTCCTACCATTCCATAATCTAAAATATATTGTAATTTGCCGACATATTTCACTGTTTCTTTACCAGTCAGTTTGTAATAATTGATCCTTTTTATTAGCAACAAATATAAATTGTGATTAAATTCATCGTTATTATGCAAAACACTTTACAAATTCTCCTTATGCATGTACAGTGTGAATGAATTACTTCTGGACGATTACATTAAATAGTGGGTTACAGCGCGCCCATATATTACAGGAAAACACCTGCTTTACGCGTTTTGGGGTATATGCATTTTTAATATCTTACACATGGTATATAAACAATATTTTAACATCCAACAAAACTATTCAATGTGTTAAAATGTACGGAATTGGGTCTATTACTATAATTAACATCACATGTAAACAGTTTGAAAAGAAAATAATGACCCAAATAAAGATATATAAAAAAGAAAACCATATGTACGGGATCGACATTTGGGTCAATGAGATGCCCGTTTCACGTTAAAGACAATGCATTACGTGGACAATACATATGCCATAGACACATAACAGAACATGTGTCCAACAACGATATTGCATAAACGTATGTTAAAATGAAATCATTTAAGATGTAAGGACTTTCCTCCTCATTTTTTTTGTTCCCTGAGAGCAAAATAGATGAGAAAAATATAACTTCTTGTACTTTGTAAACGTTTGATGTCTAGCTGACAATGTTTACATTCGCTTTGATAAAGTGATAGGACCACTTTGGTTTAAAAGAATGTTTGAAAGGAAACGCAACTGCATGTACAGAAGTGATTTATAGTTATTGGTATTATCTACATTTCAATAGATAAAGCGACTATTTAAGGGACGTAATTCTTTATTTTGTTACATGTTAAATATTCATCCGCAGATATCTCCGCATAAACACAAAAGACTAATTAAGTCGCATGTAGCTCAGCAATCGACTTAACACTTCTATTATAAGTATAAATCAATGTTATACAAAAGAAGCAGCTTTTTTCAGAAAGAAACTGTTAATATCTAAATTGTACGCAAAAAGAACCCTTGGGATTTCATCCTGAAAGTGTCCCTCAGACTACATACCTCAACTGCACTGGGGAGGTGTGTTATGAGCGTAACCACGACGTGTGTGTGTGTGTGTGTGTGTGTGTGTGTGTGTGTGTGTGTGTGTGTTATAACGGATTAGCGGTAGACTCCTACAGTTAATAAAAGTAAAATGAAACAAAACTTATTATTGTAAAAGTAAACCGGACATCATTTCAGAATTGTAGGGAAATGATTTACAATATCTATATAGTAATCAATATATACAGCTCGTGACAGCTATTTGTTTTTTGTTTCGCGTTATAGCACCTTATATTTTCATAATTTGAAACAAAGTACATACAGAATTGAGAAAACTAATCGTGAAATTGCAAATCCATTTTTAATTCAATTACTAGGTCTAAATTTGTATGAAGATTATGACCTTTGTATACCCGATGCATCAATGATATTATCGGTATTGACACCGATTATTATCGCATAATCATCATGCAGTAATTTAATTCATTTTAGATAAATTGGACAACAGCAAAATAGATATATGTGTGAAGTAGGTGGAAGTTTTGAATTGGCATGTGATATGCGCAATTGCTGTAATTGTATTATATATTTTAACCAGCTGAGCTACATTGTTCATGGCTGCTAGACTGCTTTATATAGTTCCAAATGTATTGGTATGATAACAAATACCCATGCTTACGTCACCTGTGACCCATATAAAGGTAACCCTGGTTTTGACCTATATATAACATGGTGCTGGTAATAATGACGTCGTCTGGCGTCTGGTAAAAACACTTCTTTATGATGACATTTAATTATTTGATAAGAAAACAATTAATTCACGTAATTACACATACTATTTTCATGGGATCCACTAATCGGAAAAGTGAATGTGTTGATAGCCAGCTTGTCGAGTTACCGAGTAAAACCCATAGCGAGTTAAAATGGGAATCTTCGTTATAGTTAGGAGGGCAAACATGGGACGTATTAATTATCAATTGCTTTGTAATTTACATGGTCAGCCATATCATTTCCGTGAAATATATTTGTTTTGACAAGCATGCTTCTCCTTGTGCGAACTTTCATATTGTAAATTTTGAATGTACTTGATGGGTGTCATGTTGTAAATGTTGTATTGAATCCACCCGGTAAATTAAAACTTTACAACATAATAATGCAAAAACACAATATCGCGCCACATAAATAAGTATGTACGGGTAAAAATGCTTCAAATTCTTAACACCTCTCTTCTCATCATGTTTTCAATTCATTTTCCTGGTTTTTTATATTGGTTGCAGGAGGTCTGAATATCGTCAATTTGTTTCCTGGCCGTCATTGCTAGGCATTTTAATGTTAAATGCAGCGGATTTTGAAGACATTATAATTATTGATAGAACCATTTAAAATTCTAAATTCAAAAACGATCGTCTTGAGCATTATAACTTTGGTATTTTGTTTATATTAGGCAATATAACATTTTTGTCTTACAGCAATAAATTATTTTCACCATACATTTAATTTAACATTTCTGGCGAATAAATACAAAAATTATGTCAGTTGTAAATAAAAGGTCAATGTAGATTACACAGGTATCATCATTTAAACGTCTGATATCACAGGAGTCTCTTCTTACAAAACATACTTCTTTACATGAATATATGACATTATAAAAGTTTTATTCTAAATAATTTTACTGACAACAGCAAAGTTTTATTGCTATTAAAATCAATAACACATGTCGAATACTCAAATGACATATCTTGTAACACAACAATTAGTCATCGGTTTCATTGTAATATAACATCACAAATTAAGAACCTCACTTATAGCACACTCTTTAACCGTACGTGGTGCCTTGTGTCCATTAGTCGACCAATTTTGTCTGTTGTCGTTGAAGGATGTTCTCATAGATTTACTGCGCTGAACTATTCCGAACTCATACACTTACTACAGTGAACTATTCCGAACTCATACACTTACTACAGTGAACTATTCCGAACTCATACACTTACTACAATGAACTATTCCGAACTCATACACTTACTACAGTGAACTATTCCGAACTCATACACTTACTACAGTGAACTATTCCGAACTCATACACTTACTACAGTGAACTACAGTACACTTAACTACTATTCCGAACTCATACACTTACTACAGTGAACTATTCCGAACTCATACACTTACTACACTGAACTATTCCGAACTCATACAGTGAACTATTCCGAACTCATACAATGAACTACAATTGAACGATTCCGAACTCATACACTTACTACAGTGAACTATTCCGAACTATACACGAACTACATGAACTACTCATACACTTACTACAATGAACTATTCCGAACTCATACACTTACTACAATGAACTATTCCGAACTCATACACTTACTACATTCCGAACTATTACACTTACTCAATGAACTATTCCGAACTCTTACTTACTACAATGAACTATTCCGAACTCATACACTTACTACAGTGAACTATTCCGAACTCATACACTTACTACAATGAACTATTCCGAACTCATACACTTACTACAGTGAACTATTCCGAACTCATACACTTACTACAATGAACTATTCCGAACTCATACACTTACTACAGTGAACCATTCCGACTCATACACTGAACTACAGTGAACCGAACTCATACACTTACTACAATGAACTATTCCGAACTCATCACTTACTACTTACTCCGAACTCATACACTTACTACAATGAACTATTCCGAACTCATACACTTACTACAATGAACTATTCCGAACTCATACACTTACTACAGTGAACTATTCCGAACTCATACACTTACTACAGTGAACTATTCCGAACTCATACACTTACTACAATGAACTATTCCGAACTCATACACTTACTACAGTGAACTATTCCGAACTCATACACTTACTACACTGAACTATTCCGAACTCATACACTTACTACAATGAACTATTCCGAACTCATACACTTACTACAGTGAACTATTCCGAACTCATACACTTACTACACTGAAATAATTTGTACTCATAAACTTACTGCACTGACATAATTCGTGATCGTAGACTTATTGCACTGACAGAATTCGTGATCGTAGACTTACTGCATTGACAAAATTCGTATTCATTACTTACTTCACTGACATAGTTCGTCCTCACAACTTTCTACACTGAAATACTTCGTACTCATAGACTTACTACACTGAAATATTCTATACTCATAGACTTACTACACTGAAATATTCCGTACTCAAAGGCAAACTACACTGAAATATTCTATACTCATAGCCTTATTACAATGAAATAATTCGTACTCATAGCCTTACTACACTGAAATATTCTATACTCATAGCCTTATTACACTGAAATAATTCGTACTCATAGCCTTACTACACTGAAATACTTTGAACTCATTGACTTACTACACTGAAATAGTCTATACTCATAGCCTTATTACACTAAAATATTCCGTACTTATAGACTTACTACACTGACATACTTCGTACTCATAGACTTACTACACTGAAATATTTCGTACTCAAAGGCAAACTACACTGACATGATTGGGCTCGTAGTCTAATCTACACTGTATAAATTCCTACCCACAAATCTATGTCAACAGGTTTTAAAATATTGAGGCTGTTTGAAAACTAAAACAATGTTCTGTTTGTTTTCATGGATATTGTTCCATTGAGTCGTATAAAACCATTTCCAATCGTGTTGATAAACGTTTTCAAATATATGTCAATAAATATGATTTGCACACTGGTTACACTAGACTTCCCAGAAGATGACAAAACCAATTATCGAGCTTGATTGAGTGGAAATGACATGATTTGATGGATAAATGAAGTCCTATAATGATGTAAATCACAGATAACATCAACTTGGTTCTGTAATTAATGTCTAGTGGAAACTATATATAATGCTATGTCTGCATTTCTGAACAACAGAAAAACCAAACATCTGATAAATATTTACGAACTAGTATAATTACAGATATTAATCTGTAGGATTCACATGGTCTTTCGGAACTAAATTAAGGAAATTTGCTAATAGAATTAATACCAGAAATTGGATTGTTTCTTACACATTGCTATGTAAAGTGTTTCGCAGACCTCCGAATATAAGATGACGTCATCTATGCAGATACCTACAGGGCAAATGTGAACACTATCAATTTAGACAGAATGCCTTATTTATTCAAATGTAGTTGAAACTTTTGAATATGAAATACTATTTTAATGTAAATCAGCTCTTTGTCTCATTCGCACGTTTACTAATGTCCATTAGTTTTCTGATTAACTCTTAACAGATGAACTTGACCGCTTGTGATGTTCTAGTGGTAGAGCATGCGGAAGGACCCGGAATTGATTCCCCGACCGAGTCAAACCAGTGACTTTAAAAATGGTAGTGACTGTTCCTTGCCAAGCTCTCGGTATAAGAAGTGAAAGTCACGTGTCTTTCGGATGAGACTGAAAACCAGGTCACGTGTCGAGGAAAACGTGACACGTAAAAAACAACCACTGCACTGGCGTCAGTCTATAGCACAGGCCAAAATCTGTAGCACTTCACCTAACACTGATGACATCTCAATATAAGTGAAAAATTCTTGACGGGGTGTAAAACAACAATCAAACAAGCAAAACAAACAGATAAACCTGCAATTTCCCTTCACAATCAGCTCACGTCCCAGCAAAGCTCGGGCAGACGCTTACTACATATGAGATACATCGTGGTTTAAAGCGTAATGCTGTAACCACTCGGTGATAGAGGCCCCAACTAGTGAGAATATAATTAGCAAAAGAAACATCTACATGCGCATTTAGTGTATTCCGAGTTTTAATACTATACTGTTGATTCCATAGAGTTTGATCCGATTTTCCAGACGATTATTTTGAATTCATATCACCCCCTCTCCGAAACTGAGGACGTAGTAGACAGTGCATAGAGTTTGTTTTCTTGCACAGACGTTTTCCTTTAAAATCCCCTAAATAAATGAAACAATGTAGGATTGATTCCAGATATGTGTTTTGTTATTTGAGCTAATAATGGATTGGTATATAATAAAAGTATTATCATATCAGTTACTTGATCCATAGATACTGATCAGGACTCATTGACAGTCGCAGACCGATGCGATCCATGCCTGTCAACTTGACATGATCCGGCTCTTCGGATCAAGTAACTGTTATGAAAATATATATTTATTACATGACCAGTCATCCATTCTTAAACATATATCTACCCTTTCTATGTTGTTCTATTTTCATACATCAATAGATAGTAGTGTCACTATTCTTTTATTATACAGATACGAAAAAGTCTGGTATAATCATTATTCGTTCATCAATGATACCAAATTGGGTCCAAGCAATGATATTATGGCGTTATAAAAATTGTGTCTAGACGTCGTGTGTAGGTTTAAATAAGCGAGTAATTTTACACCATACTTGTCCAGTGTAAACATACATCTGACGTAATACAATAAAACCCAGTATTTTCGTTCCAATTTCGGACAACTGAGTTAAGCGGACGATTTGACAAAATGATTAGCGCTATTCCTTTTTTACTTGCATATATTTTGCATTATTTCCTATTAAATGCTTGAATGTTCTTCTTTTCCGCTCCTTACTGATAGCAGGATACAGTCAGAACAATAATTCTCATAAAATGTTCCACTGACAGGAACATAGTATGTCACCATCATTTAATTATATCCATAGAGCAGCGGCAGCAGAAACAACAACAACAACAACAACAAATATCGCCACATACACACATGAGCACCTTCGTCCAACCGGCGAAATTTATGAAATATGTATTACTAACAAAAACACAAAAATCTCCAACGTGGTTTGCAGTCTCGTCTGTGATGGTGAAGAAGTACAATTATCCGGATATAGAAATTGAGAGAGATTAAATTGCAGTGAATGACATTCTAAGTAATATTTTATTCTTCGAAATGATATTCACATATGATAAATTTATACACATGCACTTACTGTAAATTTTCTGACAGCAAATTTAGATAAACCATTCCTACTATTGATTGTAAGCTAATTATACACGCAGGAGTTTCCTGTATCTTGATACTAGATGACCCAACATTGTATATAATATTAACACGAACAGAAAAAATTAAACTGATATCAAATTGATGGAAGGTGTCCACACGATGACAACCGAATGTCTGCTGTAACCCTTTATTTACCATTGTGGTGTATCATAAATACAGCTTTTGCATGATGAAATGAAATTTGTAAATTTGTACCGATGATAGTAGAGATGTATGTATATATATATATATATATATATATATATATATATATATATATATATATATATATATATATATATATATATATATATATATATATATATATATATATATATATATATATATATATATATATATATATATATATATATACGGCTAGATATGACAAATCTATTTATATATTTTTTTATTTATCTTATCACAGCATAGTCAATCTCGGGACAGATAAAAAAGGTCATAAATTAGTTGAGAATGTTAACATCAGATATTCAGTAATCACTCATTTTTTAACTTTTAAACAGGCAATCAATTATATGATTCATTTTACCACACACACATACACACACACAAAGAGAGAGAGAGAGAGAGAGAGAGAGAGAGAGAGAGAGAGAGAGAGAGAGAGATTATACTCAAGACATATTGCTGTGACACTTGTGTTAAATAATTACATATATCTTTATCGCTCACACATTCCATTTTAAGTCCGTATTACAATGATGTATTTGAATATTAGATGCATTGTGACATAATAATACAAATCCTTATTATATATCTTAAAAGATTGAACTCAATCAATTTCTCGAGGGAATACATTATTAATGATTTGAGATTTTTTCCGAAACTTTGTGTTATACACGATAGAAAATATTGAAAATAGGTGAAACATGTTTGCAATATGTATTGTACGCTGACTTCATTTTAAGAAAGTCTTAAAGAGTACTTATTTTCAGAAAATAGAATTATTGATATGCGTATCTATAAAATATTACTTAATTCAAGACAGACAAAATCAAAGTTTTAAATACAAGTAGGAGTATAGTGTGCATTTTTCTCTTTAAATTTACAATTACAGAAGATTCTTTCTTTATTGTAAAAATATTTAATTTTTTGTTTAATTCAAATCGAGCACACGAAATAAAATAACATATAACTTTAAACGTAAGATGATATAAACATGCAGTCAAACAAACACATGTTTAAGCTTTTCCGTTCTCTGAAATGTCAGTTAAAAATAGTGCAAACTGCTTAAAATTGTTTCTTTAAATATGTACTCAAGAATTTCTGGAAAATGTTATATATCAAATAAAAACACAAATATAAATATCAATTCTATATATTGTAGATATACCGTGAAAACTGTGTTTTCCGGAATGATTTCATCGATAATATGAAGGGTTCTTCTAAAGGCATTTAAGATAGGAAAATAGCTGGAACAACATCTGCTAAATGTACCTACTATTTATCAAATACTATAGAGTGGAAATGTATAAATTACGTTATAAAGTTTTGGCGAAGATAACAAAGTAAAATTGAAGTATCAACATTCTAAAGAGAAAACAACTTTATATATGTAAAGAAAAGTAATCCATTTCAATATATATCAGAACTGTGATATGCTTTAATTTTACGAAGAATTGTAATGCTATTTGTACAAGTTGCAATACATTAACGATAGAATATGAAAATCACAGATGCCAAAGTATTAATCTTCAGGATGTCCAAGATAGAATGACTACGGTATATCAAGAGGTGGGATCAGGTGCCATGGAGGAGTAAGCATCCCCTTGTGACCGGTCACACCCTTAGTGAGCCCAGAGTCAAAATAATGTAATTTTATGTTAAACATGAACGTAAAATGTAAAAAAAAAACACAGAAAGTTACATTACATTGAAACGTTACATTACATTGTAACGTCAAACACTTTAAATTAAACGTTACTTGGAATGTTTTGCCCCATGAAGAATGTTCACGTGTAAGAAAAATGTAATGTTAAGATTTTATTTATATAATGGACTTGAATTATTGCAAAAAGGGGTTTATATACATTACGATTTTTTGAGAAATTTTATTTCGGGGTTTTCATTCTGAATTGATTTTACCAAAAAAGTAATTTGGGGTAGAACATCGGCTTAATATATGTCCTGTATAACAAGGTTTAATTGAAGGAACATAGACTAATGTGAGATTTATGTAGACTTGTACATGATGCGCTGTTTCTCAATTATCATGGACAATTTGTTTTGGTTCTCATGCAACCTCGTTTTGGACATCTCCTCATTGCCATACTACTAAGAGTTTAGATAATTAGATCTGTGTGTTAGCGTTTCCCGAAATTAATCAACTAATAGATTGGTACAGAACTTTAAAAATACGACGAAACTATAAGTAAATAAAGATTAAAAGCATATAGAAATGATTATCTATGAACAGAACTCACCGAGATGTAACATTTCAATAGCAATTATAAAGATAAAGTTTCAACCAAAAAAGTTCCCGATCGCCAGCAGGTAAGATCGCGTTTATAAAGAAAGTCTCAACATTTTTTTAAACTAGTTAATATATGATACCAGTATACACGGGCATCCGAAGTTATCGGAGTTCCTGTAATAATTTGTCAGATTTTGTGATGTTAACCATTTTTTCATTCGAAATTGACACTGTGGACTCTCAGCGAGTGTGACCGGTCGTCAGAGAATGCTTACTCCTCCATGGTACCTGATCCCACCTCAGGATTTTCAGATATCCGTGTTTGTTCAAAGTTCACCATTAGTATTTGTGATTTTTATATTCTGTTATAAGTTGCTTTAATTACTTCTGAGGTGTTATTACTTACGATAATTATAAGTAGATTTATACCAATGCTATGGACGTATGCCGGTCCATAACGACATTTTGTACCGAGTCACGACTACGTATACCCTGATCATTTCACGGAGACTACAGTTGACTGTATTGTGATTAAAAGTCGAAAATAATGTACAAGGGGGAGTTAAGCAAATAATCTTGTGATTTTGCTGCTTAATTTAACAAGCGGTGTGATTGCTATTCGTACATGTGAGATATGGAGAGATGAGGTGTGTGGTCCAAGAGTGGTCCGTATTTTCAACGGGTTTTTAAGTGTTACTACACTCGTAAACACATCGTCAAAGTATCAAATTGCACATTCTAACCCATTTACCCTCCTCTCTATCTAGGCATAGAGCTGTAGGTACATGAGATGACACCGCTGAAAATCTGCTACAATCAGGGATAGAACCAGGGACCCTGTGGGATCATGTTGAAGATCAGGTGCTCTGTCCATTTTTGTTATGAATAATGTTGGAATGATAATCATTGATGAATTTTTTTAACAAATGTGACAGAAAATATTAACATTAAACGTTGAGGGTTAAGGCACGTGATTGTCCATATGGTAAATATTTGTACATCGGGTTAAAGAATGACACATCATTATCAACGGGTATCAGATAAACTCAGTACCCTGTTAGTGTTCTGTGCGTATGATCAGATGTATCATCATCATAATTCTATCTCACAGTCTATCTCATAACACACAAAGAAACAGTGTGTAAAACGTGGTTAAACAGAAAAGAATTAATTTGCGAAACATGGTTAAACAGAAAAGATCTACTTTGCGAAACGTGTGTGAAACAGGAAAGAAACATTTTATGAAACATGAATAAACGGAAAAGAAACATTAATATTTTAACATTATCAAACAGCAAAGAAACATTTTATGAAACGTAGTTAAACAGAAAATGAACAATTTGTGTAGCGTATTCTAACATAAAAGAAACAATTTGTGAAATACAGTTCAACAGAAAAGAAAAAAAATTGTGAAACATTTTTAGAAAGAAAAAAAAACAATTTGTGAAGCGAACTTCAACAGAAAAGAAACATTTTGTGTTGCATTGTTAAACAGAAAAGAAACAATTTGTGTAACATAGTTAAACAGAAAAGAAACATTTTACTACATCGACTTGTTGCATGATAAGTTTGATATATATAACTACAAATATTTGTTATTATGGATTGTTCAACGCGTGGGTGATTTATTCACCGTTCATTCAGAAGCGTTTTACAAGTATTCGACCATCGACAATACTACGCACACATGGGACACGTGCCCTTGTTTTCTTTCTCTTCAATCATAAATGAAATGGACATCGCTAATATCTAGTATGTAATCATTGTAAAGCTTTTCACTGCGACGTATAGAAAAACTGTCAACGGCAAACAATAAGAAGTCAAAAAACACTGGCCGCGGATGTTTATAGAGTTTTCTACATTCCTTTAATGTATTTGACTATATAACGTTTATCATTTATCTATACATGAATATATGAACGATAGATAAAATGCTTGTGTAATTGAGAGTGAGAGAAAAATAGAGCTGGTTGTCCGATAAATTCCTATTGTGTATTAGACCGTACAAATAATATAACAGCATGGATATATAGATGGGATATAAAAAGTATGAGAGAGAGAGAGAGAGAGAGAGAGAGAGAGAGAGAGAGAGGTAAACACAACATATTTCAGTCATTCGCAGTATATATTACACACGATAACTTATGGAGCTCGAAGGTGACCGTATCGGTTGTTTTTTTTTATTCGTAACGGCAGCCAGTTTCCATTGCAATTTAAATAATTTTAATAAAAATCGAAGTCCTTCAAAGGGAAGTATCGTTATGGAACAAAAACAGTTAACACACTCTGAATTCACAAATTGTCGACCCCTTGGCCTTTATCAAGTGAAAGATGACAATATTTGTGATGTTTGTGAATTCAGAGTGTGTTTACTGTTAAAATAATTTATATTAAGATAGATATATATTGTACTTCCAAGCTACGCTTAATTTTTCATTGTACCCAAGTGTAATTTTGCAGTGTAGAAGTTTCACAATAGGTAAATATTTCAATAACATTTTGTTATTACACTCTATAAGTTTATCTAAAACATCTGGAATGTGATTTAACAAAATAGGTCGTTAAATATCCACATTGATAAATTTGAATATTAAGGATAACATAAGTTGAGTATTACGGCAGTATGAGTTTTTATCATTGCATTTTATTACGATGATAAAAAAAACATTTAAAGGTAAATAAAAGAATACTGGTACGTACCTTTGTGTACAGGTTAGTGTAACGATGTATTTCAGTCACTATATGTTGAGTTACATCCTGGGTAAAAGTCCATTTACATTATATCAAATAACATTCCAGTCGAAAACAAAAAAAAATGGAGAAAATATTACAAATTAGTGAACAAGTAATACTTGGTCGGTTTTTACGAATACGACACTACCGCCTTTGTCTGCCTTGAGTAAACGAAAGATCAAGCAAGCACAGGGTGAAGTCCCGTTGTGTAAGCTACGCGTTAGCGATACGCAACTTCTTTAAAGTAAGTCGTTCAATTTTATATCGCCTCGCTAAAAACTTTTGAGTTCTGTTTAAAGAACTAGCCAAGTTATAGATACAACACTCAAGTTCGTATTGATCAAACATTTGTTATTGCACGCCGGTAAAAGTCGGGTTTGGAAGGCGAAATAATAATACACCGTAATTACAAATACCATTCGCTGGGATGCTAATTGAAGCAATTTTCCGTTGTATTTAGAACATGCATAATCATGATTCGTAAGCAGATGGAGCATGTGTTTCAGGTGTCTGTACTGATACAAGTGTTAATAGAATACACGTGGGTAGTCATGGTTGTAAGACATTAATATGAAATATATATCACCCTAGGTTATGATTAACGTTGCATCCCCGTTATCAAATTCCAGGCTTCGCTTATGAGATGTGAAATTCCGAGAACAAATTTGTTATATGATAAATAGTAACACGCAGATTATGCATTTTCATAATTATTTTTATTTCTGACATCTTAAATAAGACGAGTAGGAATGTAAATTCACTTTGTTTCTATTTAAACTTGCAAAATATAGTGCTGGTATTTTAGCGATCGTTGTCAAGGCGAATTATATAAATACCAAAGGAGTCGGTGTGTCAAGGAAGACCATGCCCACGTTCTTGCAACTTACAAGGCCCTCTCCAGTTAATACAGTATACAATAAGTTTAAGTAACACGTGATGGTATGACTGAAAATTATTTCGCTTATATAGGCAATAAAGTCGGGAATTGGTAGAGATGATCTAGCTAATTTCGCTACGCGCCAGAACCTCTGGCCTTTAATTCAACTAATTTTCATTTGGCCACGTTTTCGGTATCACTATGGGTTGATATGTATGCTAGAAACAGTCAGTAAGACATAAGAAATGCCCCTTTCAAAACTTAGTCAGCACTTAAGACACATTTGGACTGATCTAAGTTATTGATTTACAGAAGAGTCCATTGCTTTTCAGGAGTTGATGAGCCAAATATTGTGCATATCAAAACATTTAATGAAAAATTACTTCATCCATATATGCATATACTAGAGTGGCGGACGGAAGCGCGCCGGTCGCAATAGCTAGTTCTCCATGTAGATAGCGACAGGTGAAAACGGTTTAAAATTAATACCACCCACACTTTAAACTCAATAAAACTGTGAGAGTTCGCCACTAGGAGAGAGGTACTGTCAATACTCGGCTGAATGTGTCCATATCAATAGGAATCGATGTCCATATCCCACACTATCGAACTCTAAAACTTCACGCATGTCACACGAATTTATGTATCTGTTTCAGGCCACCTTGATTTTTAGGTACTGTATGTTGAGGGCTAAAAGGTGGTGAAATACCTGAAGTACCTAATTTCAGATCATGCTTACCGACCCTGTAGGAATTACGAAGCACACCCACACACACACCCACACACACACACACACACACACACACACATATATATATATATATATATATATATATATATATATATATATATATATAGGCGGAAGCAGGATTTTAGGCTAGAGGGGACGTGCTTTTGATCTTCACAGTGTGATGTGGATCGAGAATTTGTTCAGGGGTGGGGGTGAGGCTAATAGAATTGTACTAGACTGTTATAATACAAGCCTTATTGAACGTCTTTTGTTTTACAAATTGTTGGATAAATTGTGAAGCAATTATTCATTTGAGACTATAGGGAAACGTAGTTAATTAAAAAATATAATTATGAAATGTGGAGGCTTTGCAGACACAGCCTAACGAGAAGTTCCCATGCTTTGATGGTCGAAAATGTAGAATCGTCGCCGAGCGGTGCGAGGTCAGAAAATGTCTGGAAATTTTCCGGCTTTTTACTTTAAAATCAAAGGTTTACGCCTTTTTTCGCCTAAATCTTTTCATGGCCACTACATATAATACTAAGTGTTGGATCGTAATGGGGTCTGGTTTTAAACATCTTTCTGAAAACACATGAAATTTTTAAGTCTGTAGACGCATTTTTCTGCTTCCAGACGGAAAATACGCCTGGATTCCACTAATAAATCATACTGATAATCCTCCTCAAAAGAAGCTTGATTTAGCAAAAAGGTTAAGGTAACCTAAAAATGGGACATAATTTCGGCTTAATAGCCTCCAGACACTGAATTATGACCTCTTTATCCGTAAATATAATTCATTGATATATTAATTCAACCTGAAATTGAAGTGGAATTTGGTGATGACTAGAGGGTTCGACAGCAAGCTTCTGAGATAAAATTTTGAATAATTAAATTAATTGGAAGCTCGATGAGGTATTTTCTAGTTCCGAGACATAAAACTGTTTTCCCTTAGACCTTCAAATTGTATTTTCATTATTTCATGTTTTTATGTTGATACTTACATTATTAATTTTCTTGAAATGCAGCAGTTTGGTAGTAAAAATATTAAATAAAAATAGTATATAACAAAATAAATGAAAAAGAAAGCAGAAAATGTAAATATCGCCACAGTATGTACTATGTTATAGGATTACGTTTGCCCCGTGTTCCAGGGCATTTCCCCAGAAATACATAGAGAGTTAATTTTCAAATTGCCACTCGTTTTTATCCCCAGTAATGAATTAAGTTTAAAGACTAATTATTCACAAAAATAAACTTGAGTTTCAATGAACAGAAATGTTACAAGAGCAATTCAAGTGGAGTCCAGAAAATTTTTATATTTTAAAAGGTCTGGGAAGCCTTTTCTGGATTTACAGAAAAAAAATGATTTAAAAATCTCTGAGAGGGATTTTATTGTGCTTACAAACACTAAAAGTTTATTTACTATATTCTATTTTTTTTTAAAAAAGACAATATTAGGCGGGCGTGCTCCTCCACGCCCCCCACCCTGTAAATCCGCCAGTGATATATATATATATATATATATATATATATTGTATATATATATATATATATATATATATATATATATATATATATATATATATATATATATATATATATATATATATATTTCGTCTATAGTCTGGTAGACGCCATGTTTAAGTATTCCTCGCAATTATCAAGATCCAGATTTAAGTTGTAGTAATTATTTTAATTTTTTAGCATCACGGATAAACGATTTGAATAAATTCAACCATAAATCAAACGGCTTCGTCAGATGTTTTTGCCTCCAAACTTGATTCAACAGCTTTCAGTTATCGATCTGATAAGCGCCTTTTCTGTTTAGCAACATAATTTACATCAAAAGACAACTTTCTTTAAATGCAAAACTAAACACGCCTTGTTTGTTTAAGCGAAAATCAACAATTCGTTTAAAGGTTTAAAGTAAAACTAGAGAAAACATTGAAACGAGCAGCATTTGATTCCTTTTTTGATAAGAATTAAAACAAAATATCACATGCGTCGTTCCCGTCATCCCGTACAATAAATTGACACAAACATGCATATGCGGATATTAAACAATCCAAAACATGTCACTTGTTAGAAGATTTGAAAGATATCGGAGCGATCTCGACATTGGGTATATTCTCGCCTGAATCTTGTCTGAAACTATGATAAATGTGTAAAATCACACACACACACACACACACACACACACACACACACACACACACACACACACACGCACGCACGCACGTTATATGTAGTCGTCTTCCCATTTTCAATTTACCAAAATTGGAAATGAATAAGCGACATTTCTTCTGACCCCACCGTAAGATCAAATATTGGTTGTTTATCTTGTCACATTTAGGGACATATTCTGTTTTGTTTGTACCTCGCCTATCTATTATCCGCCCTGATCATTTTTCTGTCAACCAACCGTAGTTCAACAAATGTACAAAAATAAATAGATAACTCATAAGCTCCAGGTACACAAGGACTGTTATTCCCGTTCTCATATTTTCCTCAAATCTGCACAGAACTAGGAGTTCAAGTCCCTGGATAACAGCCATATTTTACAACAGACGAACGTTATAAAAAATTAATATAGGTCTACCCTTCCTTGGAGTATTTGAGATAGAACCGAGGCGAAGTATTTCGGAACTGACACACAGTTGTCCTGTCCGTTAATGTCATCATAAACAGTAAATAGAGCCATGTGTGTAAATTTCTAAATGGAAATTGTCTTTGTATTAGTTTTGAACCCCAGCAAAAGTAGCCCCATATGTAATATGATCTGGGAACACGCCGGACCAGTATCGTAATGATATCATTTGTAACATTAAACTACAACGAAACGACATACATGTAGTAATACAACAGAAACTGCGGTAAATCATATTTCAGCTTAAAGACATTAGTCAATATCGTTTACATTGTTCCCATACTTTATTTAAGTCCCTTGTTTCTCTTCATCTTCTGTTGTAACTATTTATCAACATGATTATTCAACTTCTGACCTTAATTACTGATCCCATAGGAAAATGCTTTAAATACGGAAAAATCTCCAAACAGCCATCTGATCCAATAATGTCGCCACATAAACATATGTATCTTTTCCGACTCATCTATTATGATTAACTATCATTACAGTTGACCGCCAATTTAGACTATCTGATATATAACTAAAGGAAAACAAAATGTAACAGACACCTGAAAGGACATACGGATTATACGTGAGTCTCAGATCTAAGATTTTAGAATGAAGTTATAACTTTTGTAGACTGAGGAATTTATTTGTATTTTATCTAAGAATTCCATCGCATTGCTTTATTTCCTCCAGACATCAACATCATTATTTCAAAAATTTATATCTAAGAGCTCATTTGATTGGTTAAAAGAGTAGTATTTCTGAATCCACATAAAAAAATATCGATCAATTTCACTGGCATCAACAAATATTGATCCCCGTTTAATTTAGTTATGCAAAATAATTTATGTTTGTGTGACATAATCTTCTTTTAAGGAAATATAATAAATGAGATCAACTAGATAATATGATTAGGAATAAAGATAATAACGCTACACGCAAATGATGCAGTATTTCCGTATTTTTTCAAGTATCATGTTCCCACTTTTTGATTTATCAGGGGTCTTACCAAAAAGTGGGAACATGATAATTTTATCATGTTCCCACTTTTTGGTAAAACCCCTGTTAAATAAAAAAATGTGGGAACATGATACAAGTGAAAAACTCAATCCACACGTATGGGGGTCTCACGGCATGTGTCACTGATGGCAATGGCTGTACTGTTTTATGGACATCCCCTCAGTTAGAACCATGCTTTTTATATTTTCAGTCCGAGATATATTATTTTCTCAACAATCTAGAATAAAAATCTGACAATAAGTCTATCATTAATAGTCTACATATACTGTAAACATGGGAATGTTTTTATTTTTTGCCCTATTTGCCTTAAAATGCCGGAGTGGGCGGATTTAAACTGAAAACACAAAATTTTCAAGCTAGAGAAATGAAGCACGAACATGCATGAGATTGTGATGACTAAGGGCGAATTTAAGAGGGGGCGAATATGTTTCCTGTCGTAAAAGGGCGAAGATAACAAGAAGCGAAAAATTCCAGGTATGCAGTATTTTACATTTGCAATGTACTTGAATGCATAATTTTCAATCAAGGATAACATTGACAAAGCAAGATAAACTATTTACATCTTGTGAACTTCGATATGTTCAACATTACTAAGACCAACAGCATTGCGTTGACACATCGGTTCTAGAGCCCTTGAAGTCCTATATTTGCCACCTACACGAATAATCAAATTCTGATAAACATATCTCACATCAGGTGACTGACAGATTAGCGACTATATGGGGCATAAATAACACGTGGTTGTTTGTTTTACAATTGCCAAAGACGATCCTTTAAATATCAAAATCACCTGATGTCACCTCTAGCTCTATCCATCGCTCCATGAATATATAGATTGCCACATCGTCATCAAATCTTGGTCCGGAATCGCTGTGCTCTTTCCTACCCGTGATCTCATGCGACCGAAATCTCTCGCACATAATTTTATTATTCATGAAGCCTCATCCAATGCGAATAAACGGTGCTCGCATATATCAACCAATCAGATCGAGGCTTTTAAACAATATTTCAGAATTGTATTGAAACAACAGACTACGCGATAACTTAGTTGCAGATCAAAACTATTTTGAATGGATAAACTAGTCAACACCCACACCTTATAAATATTCGTTAACTACGTGAAAGATTCTTGAGTGGGACGTTAAACAACAATAAACAAACAAACAAACGAGAGATTTCGGTGGCACAAGACCAGGGGTAGGAAAGAGCATAGCGATTCCGGAACCTGGTTTTACGGCGATGACATTGCGTGACCGTCTCACTTGTAAAGGTATCTTTCTATTATCTGTTATCAATACACACCATAGAACGAGATATAATGATTTCTTTTTTGACACACCTAGTATATGTTAACACACTCGATATAGTTACATTTATTATTTGGTTCCTGCTATGGTTCCTAGTTTCTCTTACGGAACTTCGATCTTTGAGATTCGAGCTCAACTGATCAATTCCTATTGACAGAAACTCTCATTTTGACCATTTGTTCCCACCCTTCTAAATCACATATACCTTTTAATGTACACTACTTTCGTTTTCCATTTACTTAACATTAGATGAAAAGGTGCAATATCCTACAATATACGCCTGTGACCAGTTTTGGGATTTCGGCACTTCTTTTATGTTATATTCATACGCGCTTTAACGGTGACCACATTACGCAAATATTTGATGGTACTGTGATTTGTTGTGATCTAAGTAAAATATCTTTTAATTCTGACCATTGTATCGTTGATAAGGACATACAATACAATGCTATTGACTATATGTTGAAATATTTACGCCCTCGTTCTTGCCGCGCCAAGAACTCGGTGGGCGGGGGGAGGAGGGGGTTAAATATTTTAACATAGACATTCAATAACCTATACATATCAATGGCGGTCGACTTTTTATTGCAAGTGATTCAAATACAGCTATGACATTCCAAGTTCTTGATTTTTCTCGAAATTGGGTCTATTAATAAATGTCAACGATGTTTTGAATAAATGAACATTTATTTTCAAACTCATACTATGCTTAATGTCCCCAAGAAAAGAGACCTGCGAATCAAAATATTGAATGATATTGACGTATACTCGATTTATACATTACATATTCAGTGCCCTAAACTGTTATCAAATCTATAGCAAACTAACAAATCAACCGTTTGAGAACAAACTTGATGTAATTTTCTGGAGGTACAAGAGGTTATTTACTATTTGTGTAATGAATTGAAGGATAGGATAAGTTAAATTTCTCCTTATAATTTATTTTCTTTTAATCCGACTCTAACTAAGCAGATAATTAAATGAGTTTCTATTACGTCACATTTTAAGATACACAATTAGAAGGGTTTGGTAGCATAACATCTGCGAACTCGTTAAAAGAAATCTTCTGATCATTTAATCCAGACTTTTCAATTACCTGAATCAATATAATAGATAATTTCAAATAATATTTGGCGCCATAGCGAGGACAAATTTTTGTAGTTAATAATTATAACTAGTTTATCTAATATGTAGACCTAAGTCCATACTAACAAACGATTTTATTTGGTGTGGTCAGTGAAAATATGATATCTAGACCAACGTCCGTCGTAACTATAGTATACAACATTTCTTTAATAAACAATCCACAAATATTTGGATGTAATACAGGTATCAGACTCGTGTCAGACAATGATTCCATGTAAATATTAACTTTGTTACAAAATAGTGTGTATTTACATTTTATATTTTGTATTTTAAATTTGATTGAAAATATAGGTATATCATAGTAATACCACACTGTATAAGTAAAAATAAACTGTGGCATAATGTGATATCATTACACTTGGCATTGAAGCATACTATATCAGTGAACATAAGCAGTATAGCACATTGATATCTGTTTGAAAATATCACGGGTATATCATAACACACTGTATAAGTAAAAATAAACTGTGGCATAATGTGATATCATTACACGTGGAATTGAAGCATACTATATCAGTGAACATAAGCAGTATAGCACATTGATATCTGTTTGAAAATATCACGGGTATATCATAACACACTGTATAAGTAAAAATAAACTGTGGCATAATGTGATATCATTAAACGTGGCATTGAAGCATACTATATCAGTGAACATAAGCATTATAGCACATTGATATCTGTTTGAAAATATTATGGGTATATCATAACACACTGTATAAGTAAAAATAAACTGTGGCATAATGTGATATCATTAAACATGGCATTGAAGCATACTATATCAGTGAACATAAGCAGTATAGCACATTGATATCTGTTTGAAAATATCACGGGTATATGATAACACACTGTATAAGTAAAAATAAACTGTGGCATAATGTGATATCATTACACGTGGCATTGAAGCATACTATATCAGTGAACATAAGCAGTATAGCACATTGATATCTGTTTGAAAATATCACGGGTATATATCATAACACACTGTATAAGTAAAAATAAACTGTGCATAATGTGATATCATTACACGTGGCATTGAAGCATACTATATCAGTGAACATAAGCAGTATAGCACATTGATATCTGTTTGAACATTATTATGGGTATATCATAACACACTGTATAAGTAAAAATAAACTGGCATAATGTGATATCATTAAACATGGCATTGAAGCATACTATATCAGTGAACATAAGCAGTATAGCACACTGATATCTGTAAACATTGTTGCAGGTTGTATAAGCCGATATAAATAATGTGACATACTATGATATCTGTCAACATAATCAAAGTGACACGCTCTGATATCTGTCAATATTGTAGCTAACTATCGGTCGGCATAAACAGTCTGTCTACAATACTGTGATATCTGTTAACGTTGTAGCGTACTGTATCACTCCAGGTAAGCAGTGTGGCATACTGTGATATCTGTTAACGTTGTAGCGTACTGTATCACTCCAGGTAAGCAGTGTGGGATACTGTGATATCTGTAAACGTTGTAGCGTACTGTATCACTCCAGGTAAGCAGTGTGGTATACTGTGATATCTGTTAACGTTGTAGCGTACTGTATCACTCCAGGTAAGCAGTGTGGCATACTGTGATATCTGTTAACGTTGTAGCGTACTGTATCACTCCAGGTAAGCAGTGTGGCATACTGTGATATCTGTAAACGTTGTAGCGTACTGTATCACTCCAGGTAAGCAGTGTGGCATACTGTGATATCTGTTAA
Source organism: Atrina japonica (assembly GCA_030159075.1). Classification (NCBI taxonomy): domain Eukaryota; kingdom Metazoa; phylum Mollusca; class Bivalvia; order Pterioida; family Pinnidae; genus Atrina; species Atrina japonica. Next base: position 479,639 of record BROG01000530.1, read on the forward strand.
CGTTGTAGCGTACTGTATCACTCCAGGTAAGCAGTGTGGCATACTGTGATATCTGTAAACGTTGTAGCGTACTGTATCACTCCAGGTAAGCAGTGTGTGGCATACTGTGATATCTGTAAACGTTGTAGCGTACTGTATCACTCCAGGTAAGCAGTGTGGCATACTGTGATATCTGTAAACGTTGTAGCGTACTGTATCACTCCAGGTAAGCAGTGTGGCATACTGTGATATCTGTTAACGTTGTAGCGTACTGTATCACTCCAGGTAAGCAGTGTGGTATACTGTGATATCTGTTAACGTTGTAGCGTACTGTATCACTCCAGGTAAGCAGTGTGGCATACTGTGATATCTGTTAACGTTGTAGCGTACTGTATCACTCCAGGTAAGCAGTGTGGCATACTGTGATATCTGTTAACGTTGTAGCGTACTGTATCACTCCAGGTAAGCAGTGTGGCATACTGTGATATCTGTAAACGTTGCAGGACACTCTACTAAAGGACATAAAGAGTGTGACATAATATAAATGTTGCAGAGCACGGTCTCTATCAGACGACATAAGCAGTGTCATACTGTGATATCGGTAAACGTTGTGTAGTACTGTATACGAGGACATACGCAGTGTTGCATACTGTGATATGTCTGTATACGAGGACATAAGCAGTGTGGCATACTGTGATATGTCTGTATTAGAGGACATAAACAGTGTGGCATATTGTGATATGTCTGTATTAGAGGAAAAAAGCAGTGTGGCATACTGTGATATGTCTGTATACGAGGACATACGCAGTGTTGCATACGGTGATATGTCTGTATTAGAGGAAAAAAGCAGTGTGGCATACTGTGATATGTCTGTATTAGAGGAAAAAAGCAGTGTGGCATACTGTGATATGTCTGTATTAGAGGAAAAAAGCAGTGTGGCATACTGTGATATGTCTGTATTAGAGGACATAAGCAGTGTGATATACTGTGATATGTCTGTATTAGAGGACATAAACAATGTGACATACTGTGATATGTCTGTATTAGAGGACATAAGCAGTGTGGCATACTGTGATATGTCTGTATTAGAGGAAAAAAGCAGTGTGGCATACTGTGATATGTCTGTATTAGAGGACTAAAGCAGTGTGACATACTGTGATATGTCTGTATACGAGGACATACGCATTGTGGCATACTGTGATATGTCTGTATTAGAGGACATAAACAGTGTGGCATACTGTGATATATCTGTATTAGAGGACATAAACAGTGTGACATACTGTGATATATCTGTATTAGAGGTCATAAGCAGTGTGGCATACTGTGAAATGTCTGTATTAGAGGACATAAGCAGTGTGGCATACTGTGATATGTCTGTATTAGAGGAAAAAAGCAGTGTGGCATACTGTGATATGTCTGTATAAGAGGACATACGCATTGTGGCATACTGTGATATGTCTGTATTAGAGGACATAAGCAGTGTGGCATACTGTGATATGTCCGTATTAGAGGTCATAAGCAGTGTGGCATACTGTGATATGTCCGTATTAGAGGTCATAAGCAGTGTGGCATACTGTGATATGTCTGTATAAGAGGACATACGCATTGTGGCACACTGTGATATGTCTGTATACGAGGACATACGCATTGTGGCATACTGTGATATGTCTGTATTAGAGGACATAAGCAGTGTGGCATACTGTGATATGTCCGTATTAGAGGTCATAAGCAGTGTGGCATACTGTGATATGTCCGTATTAGAGGTCATAAGCAGTGTGGCATACTGTGATATGTCCGTATTAGAGGATATACGCAGTGTGGCATACTCTAATATCTATAAACATAATAGCGTACTGTAATAGTGGATATAACCAGTGTGGCATACTGAGATATCTGTAAATATTGTAGCGTTCTGTATAAAAGGCCATAAGCAGTGTGGTGCACTATGATATCTGTAATCATCGTAGCACATTCTATCAGTTGGCATGATATGCGTGTTTCCCGTTATGCATGACAAAGCAGAAAATTTATACAACAAATTATGACATACAACAATGCATGTTGAATCAACAATCCAAATTGCAGTAAATGTGCTGAAAAATTGAATGTGAATTTACAGAAGTTTGAATGGTTGTGATCTAGAGAGGAAAGCATCTTTCATCATACAGATCTAATCCATAAATATGAATCATGCATATGGACCACAGATTGTGAGTATGATGCACATATTACTGTATCGATATTTGTGTTGCTTCTGGACGATAAAAACGCATACTAACAATGATGATTATCCTTGTCTTTTCTGCCACTTGTAATTTCTCTTGATTATTCAGTTTGTCAATAAATAAAACACATACAAAAACTGAAACAAATACTTCAGCTGATCGCTAATTATATAGCTGTCATACATCTCAATAATGATGAATGTAGATCATTTTCCAAATATTGTTCGCAGATCTACGTTTTTCAAGGTTAAAGATACGCAGGCGTGTGTGTGCCCATAATTTAAACGGCGGATGCATTTTTTTTATTTAAATGAAAATTAATTTTACGAAATACTTCAGTTGTCTACTTGAGGAATTGAAATAAGTAAGTTTTTGTGATTTTTGATTGAAATGAAATATTTTTCGAACTCATAGCTTACAATCCATTCTTCTGTCTGCATGTAATAATTTTCAACGAGTTTTCATTGATTACCTTTATATTTGCATAAAGCGTAGAGAGGAGTGAGATATATCATATCAACTGACAGCTAATCGTTTACATCCCAGTATTCTTTTAAATAATTGAAACAATTGAGCATTTATCATTATATTTCACGTCGTAGATTACAATCCACATGCCAAAATTTATTTTTATGAAAGAAAAACTTTTATATTGTTATAGAAAAGATAATTACCAGTATCTCTGCCCACAAGAAGGTATTTTGTTCAATTCTTTTGAATTAAAGTATTTGATTATTGTAAACGTCTTCCATTATGACGTAATTCTGTGGTCCCAGATGAGAGCAGACATTGGAAAAAAAATTGTAGTAGAATTATGCAACGAAAGTTTGAGCGTATTCAAAATCTGTTATGATGATTTCTAAAGTTGACATGGAGTTCAGGTATATGGGAAAGTACTGAAACGTTGTATTTGAAATAATTAAGGCGAACTTCCGATACCTGCCAAAGTTCTGAATGTTCGGAAAAGGAACTTTGTAAATGTTATGATTTATTGTTTAATGACGAATATTTAGACCAAGCTGCAATGAGTAATAACATCGTTAACGATTAAATTGAAATATCCTAAAATGCTAATATAAATTGACAACTGCTACAACTACTTAAAATAATAATAATAATAAATAAATAAATAAATAAATAAAATGATGATGATGATGATGATGATGATAAAAAAGAAATAAAGAATAAACATTTTAAGAACCATAAAACTTAAGAAATACTTAAGTCTAAACATTTTACCTGCAAATACTGAAACTGATTTAAGCAGGCCAATTTAAGAAGAAGTTTTATGGTTCTGATTAAACTTTACTGAGAAAGTTCCAAGAATACCTCAAATGCTTTTCTAAATTCGTCTTCTCATTAGCGCACCTGTAATGAACATCATCTGACCCATTTTAACAAACATATTACCACACATAATGGTGCGTTTTATCTCGTTCAGATTTGTTTGTTTCAGTGATCCGTTTCAAAGAGTTTTAGAATACTGTATACAAGGTAGGACCCTATTAAGTTACCCAAGCAAAGCAGGTGCAAGGAGTCATTTTACATCTACAAACTAGAAATAAGAAACCGCGTCTCATATGGGTGAAAATAGGTTTTTAACAGTTATTTCGCACGAGTAGTTTCGCCAAAATGATTATTGTACCTCTAAAACTGACATTTGAACCTTTCTCTGTTCAATATTTCTGATATCGATCCTCTTGAGATTTTTGCTGATGAAACTTGAAAGTTTGCTTTAAGTCAACACGAAATACTATAATGTGAAATAAATCAAAGGTACAGATGCGATATTTGGAAAACATATCAATATTTAATCAGGTTAGATGTGTTATTATACTAACTCGGTTGAATCCAAATATCTGTCTTATATAGTCGATATTTTTATCTATCAAAATCAATTTCAACCCTTCTGAATTCACATATTTCACGCACGAAGTCAAATTCTTAATCAATTTTCATATATATATATATATATATATATATATATATATATATATATATATATATATATATATATATATATATATATATGATGTTTTACAATTGTTTTTGAAACACATTATTACGCACTCTTGTTGAAAATGTATTATCCTGTCTCACTCGATGTAATTAACATGTTATTCAAAAACAATTGTCAAATATTCTATTTATTACATTTTCCAGTTAAGTTTCGTTAGGCCTAGATTTAACCGATGTTCTGTACATGTAGGCTATACTCAAATGTAAACAAACCACGTTTTGACACAGAGGCTCGGAATATTTTTAAAGCGTAATATGCTCAATGAAAAATGGAGCCTGGAGGAAAATATTACGCTCTAAAAATGATTTACACGCCCGTGTGGTTTGGATTGAAATACATCACTTGATGCCCCAAAGATCATGTCAAAGTTATTGATAGACCTGGACAACAAACTCGCTTCAAAGTTAGCCTTATTCGATGTTCATTTTCTGTACTGTATTTCCAGTGTCACTGAATCATTTAAAAACTATTGAACTGTTGACCTAGATAGTGGATAAATTAAACATTTCCACTGCCTTTCGACCACTTAAACTCACTCCATCAAAACATAATATCGCCTGCTTTTCAGTCGAGACGGAAAAAGTCTGTGCGGATCCATTTTAAAATAGCTCACACGAAAATCCCTTCTTGATACGTAATATCTACAGTACGTGTTCAAAAGTTTTTACCACGGCATCACCATTTATTTGCATTTGTAAGCAAATGTGATCAATTTATATAATCAAACAATGAATTGAAAATTATCATTACATTACAGATGGGATCAATTATTCGGATTTTCGTTAGTGGCCTGGCACCGTATTTTGATTAGCTTAATGAAAAATATCATATTTGTCATTAAACCAATCAAAATACAGTAAGATCAAGGAAAAATAACAGTGCGACACGGGACCACGAGTTTTACTGCCTCATCCGTAGGACAGGATACCACGATCAAGAGTCGAACGTGCGACCGACTGAGCCAGGCCAGCTCTCCCTTTCTCTCTCCCTCTCTCTCCCCCCTCTCTCTCTCTCTCTCTCTCTCTCTCTCTCTCTCTCTCTCTCTCTCTCTCTCTCTCTCTCTCTCTCTCTCTCTCTCTCTCTCTCTCTCTCTCTATATATATATTGACAGTCAGTTTGAAGGTTGAATAACAAAATAAGGTCGTAGTTATGCACTATTATAGTTTCGTTTTAAACTAGACCAAAGGTCTATGAACATATAGCACATCTGTTCAAAGTAATAAAATCATCACGATATGCCATTAGATGTATGATGATAGTCTTTACATGATTTCATAAGAATAAAGAGTCAGAAAATTATATTGACAAACAAGCGTTGTTACAAATTTATTTACTTTTACAAACACAAAAAGAACTTTAAATATGACTTCATGCTCCGTCAGTTTTGCTACATCGATACATTTTTAAAATTTTGCGATAATATCAGCGAAATTGTAAAATATCTGAATACTTGAGTTGCGTGTTTATGTAATTTCGTGTATGCACGCACTTATGTATTAGATATATGTGTGGTGTATGTATGTATGTATGGATGGATGGATGCATGGATGGATGGATGGATGTATAGATGTATGTTTCAATTATTACATGTACGCGTGTATATAAATATTTGTTGTCGGCAAATATATCCAATAATTCTTATGTATTTTCCCACATAATGATACTGACCTCTTGTCGACCTTATATGATAATGCGACAGGTGTCATGAGATATTGTTAATTATCGCATATATCAGATGTAATCATTTTCAGTGGTTCAAAGTTGTACTCTATCAAGTATTTCTAGATATTTTATTGACTTCAGGCAGATTTTCATGCGAACCACATTGTCGTCAATGTGGATTTCATCAAAGAGTGTTTTTCTACATTCGTTTTGTTTGTATATGATTGTACACTTGTTACAGTGATACAAATGATCAGATTTATCAGTTATATTTATGCCAGTTGACATTATCAGACCTGCTAAAGTATTTATCTCTGAACCTCTTCACGTCTTTGTCATCATGTATAATCCAGGCCAAAGCAATATTTATTGCGGATTATTTTAACTGTATTAAGTTGCATTGTATGTTTAATATAAAGTGTTTACATACACAATACATTTCGATTTATACAACACTGAAACCAGACCAAAATACACCTGACGTATCATATTTAAACTGACAGCAATATATTTGGCGACGATAAGTATTAGGTATCTACGCGAGTGACAAATGTTGAAATAATAGAAACAAAATATATATGTTCTTTTTTTGTCAGACAGATGCTCGTGTAAATTAAATTTATAATACAACTAGAAAATCGCAAATAAGCAAAAGTATACGAGTTCATGACACATCCGGGTAAATTTTGTCATGTGTGCGTGTTTTGTTCATATGAATAATGATTGAAAATCACGTGAAATAAGACAATGATCTTCAAATGCCAAATAATTGAAACTATACTGATAACTGTTGATAATCACTATTAACATAAGTCAATTTTTGATGAACTTCTGTCAATCATACCGCTGTCATTAAGTAACAATACAATTACTAAATTTACTTAAATTTGCAACACCAGTTTATCTATTATGTCAAAGAAATTCGGCAGTAGCAGACTTCAAGGTACAAATTAGTATTAATACTACGCGCTTGATTAAAGTGAGGGATCCGAAAACATCAAACTATCTTTTTAAAGAATATATTTATCATAATAATTCCTACATGAATGGACAAGGTACTTTCACAAATGCACAAATCTCTGTAAATCAATAATGTTTTTTTTAAATTAATTTATGACATTATTACGTCATGTCTAAAGATATGAGCCGAATCGTCGTGAAAAACAAGGTAATTTACGTTATATTTCCGGCGAGACATTGGAATGTGTGCAATTAATCGGGGAACAAGTTTAACACTAGAGCATTAAAATCGAATTTACAGGACATAAATGTACTATATGAATATTACACCCACACAAATTTTGAACATAAAAAGACAAGAAACCATAATGATACATGCATCAGTACTACAGGAAAATCAAATATTTTTTTTCAATTAAGGAATAATGTCTGTTGTTTGAATAATAGAACAGGTAGGTATGTGGTGCTCTTGTTGTAATATGAAACAACTAATATATCGAAAACGCGTGGGAAACATGGGAAGTGGAATCAAGTTCCAAGGATGGGTAAACATTTTATGCCAACTGATGCCTCCCACTACGAGTCCATAGAAGAAATGTAAACAAGAAATGTGATATCTTTAAATATAAAATAATAGAAAATGAGAATGAAAATACCCTACCTTTATTGCATGCATGCTTAATGATACAGCTTGTATTACACGTAACGACATATTACAGTTGAATACAGAAAGTTCATCGGAACTACTTTTTAAATGGAATTCCATTCATTCAAAATGTTTTATTACGTCATTTCCATTTATCAAATCATTTGATGACGTCATGATGTTTTGGAATGAATGGTTCTTTGGTGTGAAAGGTGAATTGATTTTTTATATAAATATTTTTTTTGTCGTTTGTATATTTTTTGTTGATTTTTAATTTGAGTACACAATTAAATAGATAAGGGGTATGTTATAGATACAAATCTACACGAATACTTCTATCCATTTTACCGGACCGGACGAAATCGTTGTAGCGGAAGGATCCAATCCAATCTGATAATACGGATAGAGAGTGTAGTTATGCATATACATACACATATATTTAATATTGAACGGCTCATCAAAAATCCGAGTGTTGTTACATTGTGGAGTCTAAATGTTATATGGGAAAGTCATATGAAGCTGTTATGAAATCCAGTATTCAATGATATTTCCCAATATCTTCACATGAAGACAACATGTCTGCTTTATCTTTAAAAAATGAAAATTGAGTACAAAATGCCATTAACAATGTCCGTATCGAACTCCATGCAGGTATGTTTGGAAATGGAGGAAAGCTGTTTTATCTAAAGGATTAGATACGTCTTTTAAGTTCAGCTGTCAAGTTGCGTAATACGCCATGTTCATTCATGCTATTTTCGTGTCGGTTTATGGGCACTGAATGCTTGGCTTCTTTTGTGATAATTGTACTAATATTGTGATATTGTCATAAATCTATATTTATCCATAAAACGACGGTTGTTATATGTCAAAAAATGTTCCAATAACTTTTTGTCATATACAGCATGAAAATAATGTGCCTTTAAATTTAGATAATATATTAAATTGAAAAAAACCGTAAGAACATTTGATAAACCTGGCGTCATTTTAACTGAACCACACAATCCAGTTGAAAAACGACCCATAACTGCCAGAATATAATATGTGGGAGTTTTATTTTCGTACACTGATGTGCACATAAATAATTTAACTTATCCTAAAATAAGATTTATATTAGATATATTACAAGATATAAAAATCTAAAGCGAAAGTTAGAAATAGATTGTTATTTTTCAGGTTACACTTAATGTATATTCATTTGCCAGTTGTCAGATAAAGTCGGACTACATCAGTGTAAAAGTTATGTGTTGCGTTATATATATTATAAAAAGTTATTCTTTTGCCAACAAGCGACCAAAATATATTTATTTTCAAGACGATCATTTCGACTAGTAATACTTCATCAGTTGAGCACATTTTTTTAAAAAAAATGTCTCTTTCCGAAATAGAAAGTGGTATAGTACAAGGTCAAGTATTGAACCTAAAGGTATTGCACAATCTGCCTAAGAATAACCACGTAAAATGACCGAGGTTTGAATTTAAATGGAAATATCTGTCCGAAATATTACCACAGGGGACTCATCAGAAGTGACAATGACACAGTTGTTCTAGATATTATAAACATAATGTCACAGTTATTGTTTGTAAAAAGAAAAGAAAAACAATTGTTCAAGGCAAAACTACTTTTTCACATGATATTGCACGGACACGGAGAAAAAAACAGCTATGGCTTACTTTGCTATATATTCAAACTACGTCTCGTATTATATTGCATTTGCAACTTCTCAGCCAAGTCCAAGCTTATATATCCTTTATTATTGAACAAGTGTGATTTCGGCCTCAAATACTTAAATATTATGTCATATGATAATTTGCACACGCAATCGCTCATTTTACAAATGCAAGATAATAATGTCCCATGATATTATAACTACAACCTGTCAACCAAAGGACACCCGGCCGGTGAAACCGAACTACTTTGGTACATAATATTGCAAATGCAACCTCCCACCCTGAATGCTTAACTATTCTGTCATTTGACATTGTACATGCAACATTTCGACCAACTGCTTTTGCTATATGGAATTTCACATTGAACCTCTCGACCACAGAGAATCAACGTCTATGTCATTGTCTGATTTCATTGCATATGCAACCTCTTGGTAACGGAGGCCTAGCTTTTATGTCACTTGATCCTAAACACTTTGTAACTCTATACACATCGTCTCCGTTTTTTTTATAAACTTGGGAGATAAAGAATATGTTCCTGTTAATACTCTAGCTTGTTACAATGGTGTTTACGTATAGTACACATCAATCATACTAAATGTGTTTGAAAGGAAACAAATACACATGTGTATATTCAGGGTTTTCATATATTTGAAGCAGATGACAAGTGACTGATACTTTTTTATGTGAAACTGAAAGTGGAGTTATCTTACTCCGTCACCTGGAATCTTCAGTAGGAATTCTCACACCATGCATGCATACTATCTCTTCAGAGTAAGCTAGGACAACCTTTTAACTATTGTCATATCATTGTCTTTATTATAAAGTACATATTCTATATATTTCATCTTACGCTAATATCAAATCAAAAGTAGTAGTAGTAATAGTAAAGGAAGTAGAAGTAGTAGAAATAATAGTAGACGTGGTAGAAGTAGATGTAGTAGAACAAGAAGTAGTAGTAGTAGAAGTAGTAGTAGTAGAAGTAGTAGTAGTAGAAGTAGTAGTAGTAGTAGAAGTAGTAGTAGTAGTAGTAGTAGTAGAAGTAGTAGTAGTAGTAGCAGCAGAAGTAGTAGTAGTAATAGTAGTAGTAGTAGTACTTGTTGTAGTTGTAGTAGTAGTAGTAGTAGTAGTAGAAGTAGTTGTAGTAGTAGTAATAGTAGTTTTAGTAGTTGTAGTAGTAGTAGTAGTAGTAGTAGTAGAAGTAGTAATAGTAGTTTTAGTAGTTGTAGTAGTAGTTGTAATAGTAGTTGTAGTTGTGGTTGTAGTAGTAGTAGTTGCAGTAGTAGTAGTTGCAGTAGTAGTAGTAGTTGTAGTAGTATTTGTTGTTGTAGTAGTAGTTGTTGTAGTAGTAGTAGTCGTAGTACTAGACGTAGTAGTAATAGTAGTTTTTGTTGTTGTTTTTGTTGCTGTAAACGAAGGCGGGAAAATATGTGTTGTCACAAAGTATAGTTCCTCCACTTCCTGTGATTAGATGAATTATTCGTAACCACATTTTCTTGTGACCTATATTTTACAGGGTTCAATGATTTTTAATCTCTGCACAGCCTCCTTTGGACACCAATGTCACAATTGTCTGATATCTTCCACAATCACACAACTCTTCGTACACAAGCAAGACATTTATACAGCAAACTGTGGGGCAACAACAGACAGTTTACGCAAAACAACACCGTCATCTATTTTTACCGCGGAAGATAAAAGATGTGCAAAGAGTTCGTTAATGTCAAGTATATCGTAATTTCATTTTTCGAATAAATACTGCATATGCGTTGATAAACAAGCCCGTTAATCTTGCGGTAGGCGGGATGTCATATATATTATATGGATATCCAGATAACGGCAGGAACGGCGAAAACTGTCATGTTGATTGTCCGTTGTTTGTGTGTTTACAGCATTGTTACATAATTATCAATATCTGTTAGAATCCAGAGTCTCATTTCTGATCTAAATTACACATTTATACATTTTGTAGAGTGGCTAACTAATTGATTAAAATCATAAACAAATCAACTGTGATAAGCCAATTTTATATGCCCATGCCTTTTATGTATCGTGTGATGCGCATTGATAATTATTTAGTTTATACAATAACAACTCAGCTTTTTGTAACAAATTATTATATAAGGTAAGCGGTTTTTAAGCCATGCACATGTAATTTACTGGCAGACTTTGATTAACAGGAATCTGGTCAAAGCAAACAGAGTATATTAACTAATTGTCGCGATTCCACACATTAGAATCGACAGTAAAGCAATCACTGCAATATTGTATATCAAGAACGAAGACTGAATTGCCAGTTATTGTGAAAAGCAACAATTTGAAATATAAGTTAATCTTAAAACCACATTCCGGGGAGTAATGTTCATAAGTAGACTTTTCTGTACTCAGTTAATACGTATTTGCATGATCTTTCGTCGTATGTTTAAGGTCCTATTCCAACTAATTAGGTAATTAATCGTGGGAAACATCGGGCACATCGATCTATTTATAAAATCTTAAAATAATATGATGATGACGCGAAATCGAAAACGAGACTGCGTGAAAATTGAAACAAACCCTTCAAATGACAAGTTCCGACAGAAACGTATCGGTAAGTAAAAAGTATCTTTACTCACTGAATTATGCACTTCTTACATATCAATCCATAAAAATACTATACAGGCTATCAGAATCAATTGTTTTGATGCAGTTAAGCGACTGTCGTAGCAAAAAAAATGTATTATTTATCAAAATGTGAATGACCATGTGAAAGTATCAAGGACGTTGACGTACGAATACAATGGTTGCCAATTTCTCGATAGATTTTATATTCAGCTCTGACCGCAGAGTTCTCCATCTGTAATGTTTTGTCCCAAGTGCAATCGTTTTATGCTCCTTCGCATAGTATTGTTTCTTGCGTTTTTTCCCATGTCACCTAAGATTTTTGTCACAACAATTCTATGTGTTTTTGTTTTTCTCGCCATATTGCTTCTGATTCGTGGGTCACGTGGTTGCGCTCTGTAATAACTAGGGCGAAATTTGCACGTTCGTACTTCAGAGAAAATTAAAGAATTCCTACGGAATCCCCCTAATAACTCGATTAATACATCGAATTTTTTAAAGTTTTTGTTTTTCATTTTCGTCGGCTAGGACTGGTTTTCTAAAGAAAATGTCAAAAATTACAATAACTTCCCGAAAATTACAATAAGGTCTTCGGAATGTGACGAATATGATACCATTTCTAATACTGCATTATGGTATTTTACGTAATTTGTTTCCAGGGAACTTTATGGCAACATAGTACATAGTTTATCCTTTCTCTACACGTTTGGGGAACCACGCATATATTCAGACATAAATACATGTAGTGATGAATGTATGCAAATTGTGCGTATTGAAAAGGTTACTATAAAATTTAAGATTAAACGATAATGTTAAGATTTATGATTTGCAAAAACAGAATAACAGTATAAGCTTCACATTCGGCAAATACATTTTGTGTTTATTTGTCCATTTCCATCGCACAATCTACATGCGATATACGGGGGAATAACACTTACTCTCAGCATTATACATCAAGGGGCTAAGCACTTGTCAGTGACACTCGGGAAAAAATGCCTGCAATCTTTAATATAATTCGTCGCCGGATTACTTAATGGATTTGCAATTCACTATAAATTCTGAGGGGAATATTTAAGAAGTTTACAGTTGGCTACAAATATGCCTTGTGAGATCAAATAGAGAGTTCTCTCGATTGTTGACTGTCACGTTCATTTGAATGAGATGTTTACATTGATCACTTAGAATGCACTGTGATACGAGTATGTGATATACATTGTCTACCTCAATATACTGAAATGTGTAGAAAATTTACACTTACCTATCTCAAAACACATCGGATTTGGAATATCCCGATAGCTCTCTTTAATTACCCTTTGATTTTACTAAATAACCACACATAACATATCTAAAAATTGCAAATAATTGAAATTATGATGTCCCCCAAAACATATTTACAATCAAAGGTAGGTATCCTCATGGGTTTTCATTTTATTTTTTCTTGGGTATTTTAGGTATTACAGTATAGTTTTTGATTTGAACAGCAATTCCTTGCCATTCAACGAACTTAAGTATCCAGAATCAATGACCTCTATCTCGATAGAACAGCAAACTCAGAGAAGATCGCCATATTGTGCCTTTCTTGAAATACATTTTGTTTGGACTAATTTAATCTATTTATATGAAATTTGATAATTTTCATTAACAATACCAAAGTTACACAAATGCTCAAAACATGATATATAAAATAAACGCAACACATATTACCGGAAATGTTGTAATATGACAGAACGAGAGTCTTCTAAAGCAGTCAGCCCGCATTCTGGAACTGCTATCTGTAATGGACATGACCCTCTAGCCAGAAAAGAATGCTTTCTTTATCCTTCATACTTTTCATCACAGTTCTAGAGTGATACCTTGTTAATGTCGAGACTTTGCATGACACAGTTTAATTCACCGACTTTGTATACCGTCTCCTGATATACTTTGGTATGGATAAGCCTTGTAATTCTGTTATGTGTACTTCATCACACATTTACCTCATGCTCTGTGAGTCTGAGGTCTATCAAGATTCAAAATGATATGAAGACATCTTACTAAGCAGAAGACAACACACAGTTATGCATGAGATTACTTTTCACTGTCTGTATATTTTAATGTCCAGTGTGGTGGAATGGATCTAATGACCTTTTGCAAAAGAATAAAGGAGGTAATGTGAATGACACTTTGTTTGGTCTTAAACAAAGCATGTCTTCTAAGAACTGAAAGTCTTCAGTGTTAGGTTCTAATCAACTCAACAATATTATCATCGGGGTTAGCGTTTTACATTGGCATTAATGTTGTTTAAAGGTATAAATGATAACTTAGCCTCCATTTTCATTGCAACCAAGAACGGTTGTGTATCCATTTCCGATAGTTTGGAAGTTTGAAAAATTCTGGAATTGGAATTCTTTTCAAACTAGAGAAACTGTTTTGAGGCATGATAACGAAAAATTCGTCTACGTATGTATTTTGGTGCTGGCAAGGTACATAGATGACTAGTAGGGCACGCATCTATACACGTTTGTTAAATGTTATGTGTTGTGATACTGAATCAAGCAAACTTTGTCCATTCATAGGTTACTTACTTTAAAAACATTGTGATTTGTCATCATCACGACTTGGACCTTGCCGGTTTTAATTGAACTCGACAAGTAATAAGATAAAAATCATATCAGGCAATGTAGTTGATACATGAAGCTTCAGTTCGTGTACTCCTAAACAGTTCTTAAAGATTCAATGGAGCATACCTCTATTTGGCTTCCATGTCGTTGACTCAGCTGTTTCCAGAAATGACAAATGTAACCATGCTTCTACAGAACTTGTTGACGTGTATTTCAGCGAAGTAATCTGAACAGCCAGGACCCAGTCATAATCAGGTCATGGTTCTACATAGTGCTTGAACAGAAGAAACTACAGTGTAACAATCGAGTTCATGAATTCTTAAGGGGGCCCCCGGGACCGAGTGATTAAAGCATCGCACTTTAAGCAATGAAGGGTCTAACGTTTTTTCATCACAGGTTCGAGTCCTGTAGGAGCCTAGACTGATTTTGTACAAATGATTGCCAGTTTACTTGTGGAAGGCCCATGGTCTCTTCCTGTGTACAATTTAACCGGATTCTTCACTTCCCTACCATTAAAAACTGGCCGCCGTGATATAACGAAACAATTATTGTGTAGGGTAAAACACCAACAAAACAGTGAGTATATCTAGATAATAAATGGTTAGTGTCTTAAAATGCAGGTTGTATTTGGACGAGGGTTAAGAAAAACGACACTGGCGCGATATAGTGTCGTTTTTCTGACCAGAGTTAAAAATACAACCTGTATCTTAAGATACTAACCATCTATACTGTTATCCTGTAACCTATTAATGCTTCTGAATTAATTAATGTTGCAATTGCAATGTATTGAAAACAATATGGGCGACGTCACCAATAAACAATAAATTCAACGTCACCAGACAGAAAAAAATCCCGTGTTTGATATACGTCAATGACCGAATACAGCTATGATGTATTCAGCAACTGGTTTACGATACTTCCGGCCTTAGTTACAGGATAAAATGATATACGATACTTCCGGCCTTAGTTACAGGATAAAATGATATACGATACTTCCGGCCTTAGTTACAGGATAAAATGATATACGATACTTCCGGCCTTAGTTAAAGGATAAAATGATACACGATACGTCCGGCCTTAGTTACAGGATAAAATGATACACGATACGTCCGGCCTTTGTTACAGGATAAAATGATATACGATACTTCCGGCCTTAGTTACAGGATAAAATGATACACGATACTTCCGGCCTTAGTTACAGGATAAAATGATACACGATACGTCCGGCCTTAGTTACAGGATAAAATGATATACGATACTTCCGGCCTTAGTTACAAGATAAAATGTATTCTAAAGGGTTATTTTGTTTTTGTGTCCATTTTACAAAATGCATAATGACTTTTTGAGTTTTACTGACTTGAATCACAGAGTTATATGAAATGGTTATTGATACAAGAAAAATATTACGATACGGTATATATGTCGTCTCTGTAATAAACATCCATTAAAATTATCATATCCAAAGCTTAATGTCGTATCTACAGTTCTATTATAAGTTTCCTTTGAATAGCTTACTGGTATTAGATGTTCTGGCTTTGAACTTAGGTTATAATGGTTAAAAGAAACTTCAACTAATATGTTAGTCATTTAATATGTATATCAACATAATTCATTTTTGCAGTTTGTAGTAAGCAAATATTTAGTAAAACCGACATTTTTAATACAAAATGTTATGTTCATTTCTTTTCTTGTTTACTTTTTTTTTTAAAAAGTCGCGTGTTATTTTAAAGATGAACAATAGGAAAGTCGAAATGATTTAATTTAAAGGCTATGAAATGTATTATGCTATAATTGATTCACAGAGGCATAATATTTGGTTTGATGTATATTTACATATCGTCAGATAGCATATGATTTATTACGATATTAGATATTTTAAGTCGATTTTCCAGTCAAATCAATGTCACCTTTAGATAAAATATGATTAAAACCCGACTCCATATATCTACACTGTGCTGTACATAACATTCCATCGAATTGTCACGAGTTTGGAATTTAAGTCTGAGTAGCTATTCTAGTTCTCTTTTCATACACTTAATATAATGCATTCAGAGATGTTTTCCGTTTCGTAGCACCAAAATATAATTGGCAATTCAACTGTTTTAGTAATATTATTCAGAATAAATAAGAACACAATTGTGTATTACATATTTTCAAATGAAGTATAATACTATAGAAAGGAAATAAGAGACAATCTGGGAAAATTTACGCGAAAACACTGCATCGTAAAAGGGTTCATGTTAAGTGGAACTATTTTGTAATATCTTGGGTCGATGAATAAAATGAAACCAGGTTGCACGAAGTGTCTAATGACTTCCATAAATATTAGGTAATTGTGCAATCTTGTCCATAACACACACACGCACACACACACACACACACACACACACAGAGATATATATATATATATATATATATATATATATATATATATATATATATATATATATATATATATATATATATATATATATATATATATATATATATATATATATATATATATATATATTCTGTGTATTTTGTGAAAGTAGCAGACAAATAGGAACGTAGATCGACAAAGATGAATGTATTTTATACCTATCAAAGTTAAACTGTTGCTAACAGTTACACGTGTAAGGCTAATGGTAGCAGTTTCACCGGAATATGATTCGTGACACTTCTTTCGATAAATACATTTTGTGGATAATTTTACTGACGTATTTGTAGATCAACGTGTTCATCTAATGCTACATGTATAAGAAATAAGGAGAATTTTGTTAAGTATAATCGGTTATTGGTTTTTGTCTTTTAAAATATATGTCTGAAGTAATGCTCAGTTAATAATGCGTTTTACTACTTTAATCACTTTTTGCAGTAATAATGATTTATAGAAAGCATGCTAAAGGTTTGAGAAAATACATTTTGTCTCCATTAGAACCCACCCTCTCAATCGAAACACATATACACACACATACACGCACACATACACACACACACCAGAGATGATTTGAATACATGTGCACGTACCTTTCTTTTGTCTTTGCTTTATAAATGATGTTTTAAAGTTTGGGAATTCCTCTACTATGATCAACTGATATATCTGCTTTCATCAAATGATTCATTTCTTGCATAGATTGAGAGCACAGGTGCGATAATTAATTGTATGACTAAAAGCTTAAATTCGTATTTGAATTAAGCACATATCGAAGTGTTATGTTTCACTAAATAAATCCACAGAGGAAACTTACCTCGTTTTGTATTTCCCACAATCATCAAGTATATATAAACTCTATAATCTTGTATCACACATGCTGTTATACATCACTGAATTTTGAGATCCGAAATAAAATATTTTAGGTTTCTACCAGTGGTAATTTCAGGTACATGTATTTTACATACTCGAACTTCCTGGCTCCTGAAGTTTTGTTTTGAAATCCACACAACGACAAAGGTATACTTTGTCAATATTAGAGGTATCCGCAAACCATAAAATATGTTAAAAATCAACACCTTTTATTTGTACAAGACAGACTATAACATACAACACAAGAATAAACACCGTTTACATCTGATTGGTATACAATTCAAGCCACACATAAAGGGTTGCCTAATGGTATAGGCACTTCTCCAAAATAATTAGGTACAGGTGAGTTCACAAATGAATGTGCATCAACGTGTTTTGTCCCCACTTAATAATTACAACATGATGTGTCAACCATACGTAGCTGATAAGTGCATTACAGGGTAGTAAACATGTGTAATGTTAAAGGTGTAATACTTTACTGAAATTATCAGCGATAAAATTCAGAAGTGTGTACAGAGATATTGCGTGCATAATGTAATAACGTAAACCTGTAAGCGGAGAATGGCTTCTTTTAAATATGAATTACATTAAAACTGCATTTAACGAGATAAGATTTATATTATATTCAAGTAGTTCATTAGTGTATAATAGAGTATCAAATACCGCTCAAAGTAAATGCTCTAGACGTCTAGCTGGCCCTTGCATTGTCAGTGAAGTTTATTCCTATTTTATAAGCTTTAGGTTTACTATTATTTATAGAGTAGGAAATAATCTGGTTTATCATTAAAAAGGATCAGTTTACGTAATGTTTGCTGCTTAATGTATCTCACTGATAATATGTCGGTATGTCTTGCTTTCCTATCCCAATATATGTTGTATCAAAAGTATCAGGGAGAATGCTGCATATCTAAAAGTACATTTCTCTAGTCATCAGATACTCCAAATCACCAATGGGCATATCATCGCATAGTAAACTTCACATCATGGTAATACATTACAGTTTGTCAGTGATGTAAAAGTGGCGCGTGCAGGATAAACACATCTCGGTGAGAAGCTGTTTGATGACAATTCTAATTAATATATGCAATAGAAGTACAAAGTGTTGCATCTTTTAAACAAAATAACAAGGATTTCAATATACGATTCATCACAAAACTAATTATGTCTTGAAAGTAAACAAAGACATGATCTGGGATACATGAAAGGTAAATATGATATCGATCAATGTCGTATAGATTGATAGTTGAAATAAACTTAAAGAAATGATAAATTCTGATCTCCAAAAGATAAAAAAAAGCAGCCAATCACATGATTTATGGTATAATCAAGTAGTTCATTAGTGTATAATGAGGTATCGAACTCTCGACCTACGGCATAAACTACCTGCCTCCCATACACAACACCCTAATCACTCGGCCATCTACGTAATAACAAATATCAAAGTTTCATTGGGACTCCATACATAAGAACTCAGTGGAAGTTAAATACTTATTGTGTGTGTGTGTGTGTGTGTGTGTGTGTGTGTGTGTGTGTGTGTGTGTGTTTGTGTGTGTATGTGTCTGTCTGTCTGTCTGAGTGTGTCTGTGTGTGCATGTGTATGTGTCTGTGTGTGCTTGTGCGTCTGTCTGTCTGTTTGTCTGTCTGTCTGTCTGAGTGTGTATCTGTGTGTGTGTGTGTGTGTGTTATATTGTGTATAGTATCTGTATATGTCTGACCATTCATTATTGCTACGTATGATTAGATCAAAACTATATAAAATAATGAACGACGGGATTGTTCCATCTTTGATTTACTTTCAATATCCTACAATCTTATAGAACTTATTTTTCTTTTGTTTCTATTGTTGACGAAGTACTAACGATAGCAACACATATCACTTCTATTAGTTCTTTGTGGTTTTCACTTATTTCAATATCATGTAAAGACCGTTGTTCTTCATAAATTAATCTGTCTATCAACAAGTATTGAAAAGACATTCGACACTTCCCAATACTTTCTCTTCTATGCTGCACCACACCAAATAATAAGGTGTTATCATTAACAGCTCGGGACAAGATTGATGAAGCAATAAGATTTGATTCAGTTAACGGAAAAATAAAACTAATACATCAGTCTTCATACGATTTAGTAAAGGACGCGTCATACGCCCCGGTGAAAGTGTTTATAGTTGCAGAAAAACTGATAGATAAACCAATTCATGGCGATAACCATTTGATAGCAAAGCGCATGAATGACCTTGGGGCACCAATATATAACAATGTGCCTCATAAGTTCGGACACTGTGGGATATCCATTGATATTGGTTTAATATACTGATACTAAAACAACATGTGTTTGTTCACGCCGTTACAGACCCAATCAATCAAAATGAGACTGAGATGAATACAAGAAATTATCCAAGGATATAAACTAATATTTGAGTTTGGCACATGAAAAATCATTTATTATATTCAACGGCGGCAGTAAACTCTATTATACCCCATAGAACAATTTTCTGATAACCCAATACTAATCATAATGGTACATTAGTTTTTGTTAACATTGATGATCAAGATTGAGAAGTGTCTGATTACATTGTTTCTGAAGAATGACTTCTGATTACGATACAGTTAGATGATATTAGCACGTGTTACAATTCGTTCTGTTTCTGTTGAGCAATTAATATAATACATTCGATCAGATAATGTAATCAGTCGAGAAAAAAAGTTTGTTTTAAAATATTTACCACTAACTATAGTTTCAAAAATAATAGTAAAAACAACAACAACGATGATGATGATGATGATGATGATGATGATGCTGATGATGATGATAAGATTTCCATTTCAATGAATAGTATGAAATAATTTATAAATCATATGCTTATGCTGCTACTACTACTCCTACTGTTACAATAATAATAATAATAATAATAATAATAATAATAATAAATAAAACTAATAATAACAAATATATTATTATTATGATGATGATTATGATGATGATTATGATGATGATGATGATGATTATTATTATTATTATTATTATTATTATTATTATTATTATTATTATTATTATTATTATTATTATTATTATTATTATTATTTTACCACTATTATGACTACATAGATATAGATATAGACAGATATATATCCAGTAGATATAGTGTTCTTTCTCTCCGGATTCATTCATCAATTCTAGTGGGACTTTCTTTATTTGAATTTATTATAAGAGGTGTATTGTTCTTGCTGTGTTCAATTCAATTATACCGCACATAGGACACATCGATGTATAATTAAAATAGATTGTACACAGTGATCTGCATGGGAATGAAACGCAACTGAATAAAACACTAGTTCGCTGTACATTTTCGTGTGTTGTAAGTTGACTTTGGAAGCAATGTGATTCATGTAAATTGTGGTTGGAATCAAAATAGATTTGCTTTTGGTTTACAATTTACATATCTTTATGTCAATACATTTTTAGGTTTTCAGAACTAAAATTTTTAAAGATGAACATTCTAGTACTTCTGAGACAAGATTTCAAATATTGATTTTCAGAGAAACAATACATCACTTCGCGATAGCCTACAGTTTATCCCAGCAAATCTGGTGAGTGAATTTTAGTAAACATTTCAGTACCATTGGCAATATCAAATATAGCCAGTCATAGCAGAATACACTTTATATTGTCTTTTGAAAAGTCTCACTCAGTAGCTAAGTGTTATGGTAATTCTGCTCCATTACCAAATTCATTCCTGGCGGATGGTTTTATGACTTAGAACGTATTCAGTAATATCCCTATTTAATGACTAATTTCCGGTATCACCAGCCTCAATTTGATGAGTGTTTTTTTAAATCAGTTATAAAATGACACTGAATTTCTTAAACTTGATGCAAATAATTGTTACACGCACACATGCACACACTAACACACACACACGTGTGTGCGCTCGTTTCTGTATGTTAGTACATGTGTGCAACTATGCATACATATATATATATATATATATATATATATATATATATATATATATATATATATATATATAATATATATATATATATATATATATATATAATATATATATATATATTGGCATGTGTGTGTGTTCGAATTGTTTTATATTTGTGTATTTCATGTAGTAGAATTCTTCTCCTCATATTTATCTTCACGTTCTATTCGTAGGCTTCATTTGTAGTTTCATTTGTTTTACTGGAAGTACTTCAACGGGGAAGCAACGCAGAGTCAACCGATAATGACATATTATTGAGTTGCTAAATTTATTCCATTGCCTCATTAGAACACCCTACAAGTTTCACATTGTAACCTTACCAGTCTTAAAGTGTATCCATATCACTTCATCCTTAATTGACAAGTGATCTCACTGAGGCCAGTAATGTAAAGTGTGTGTCATTGGCAAATTGTACCCATTTCATCATCAAGGTGTTTCTTCTTTTCACGTCACTTGACCTCTTATATATATTCTACTCACGGTCATCGAAACATTCATTTTTTAATGCATAGATGGCGCAGTTGTTAGGACGTCGTGCATGAGGGCCAGGCGATTGGTGCCGTAGGTCGAGAATTGAACCCCAACCGGGGAATGGTGAGTTTTTAGGTGCCTTGTTATTTCTGTATTTGTGCTGTCTGTTTGATTCAGAATAGTATCATTTCTGATCCAAGGTCCATAGTTAATGTTCAATGTTGTAGTGATATTTGTGCTTTATATATATATATATATATATATATATATATATATATATATATATATATATATATATATATATATATATATATAATATATATATATATGAGAGGGTTCTAGGGCAGGGAACACAATGATGCTCGCACAGAGAATAAAATTATCTTAATAAGTCTTGGGAATGGACCTTTTCCGAATTGAACATTATAATATTATGCATCTTCAACGAAAAATGTGTCCTACATAACTTCCGGTTAATGAGGTTATCGCATAGGTGACCAGAAATATGTATTCCGTACAGTGAAAAGAGCCAGATTCGAGAAGTAGCCTAAAGTAAAGGCATAACACTTGTCAACTTTACAAGAATGAATATTTAGGTTAACTTTTACCAACTCAAATGACCTGAAACAAAATATCATTAAATATCGTCAATTTAGATATTACGAGACCGGAAATAAGCTAGGTCACATTTCTGTGAACGTCACGTGATCCGTGTACAAAATATTCCACAAAACTGAACGTAATGTGACAACTAGAAAAAGGTCTTTTGCAATGGAGTTCGACTGAGAGATATCGAACACAAGGTAGAGCAATATCCGCATATTTATTTCCCTCATTACATTTTCACATCACTTTGTTAAAGAAAGTACATTTTAATGTATCACACAGGTGGCAGTGCAATTCATATCCTCATTGGTTGGATTTAAACATGGAACAATAAGACTTATCATATGTATAATGTCCTTCAGACAAAATAAAAATTGGCTGTGGCACACCACTAATACAATAAAAAATAAATAGGTTTAATACCAAATGTACTTGAAATATTGAAATACCCTTTTCTAACACAATCTATTTTGGTTTTGCTTTTTTTTCGACTTCAAGTTAAGGCGTCAATATATACATAATCATTTACAATATCAGTTTTATCTTTTTCATCACATTATGAAAATCCTTGCTAAAATGTTGAAATACAGGAAGCGTTTACCTGCCTCTCCAACAAAGTGGTGGTCAGATTTCATTGTGTATATCTATAAATCTGTGTGCGTGTGTGTATGTGTGTGCCTGCGTGTCTCTGTCCGTGTGTGTGCGTGCGTGTGTGCCCGTGGGTGTATGTGTTTGTGCCTGTGTGCATGTATGTGCGTATGTGTGCGATTTTTGTGCGTGTATGTGCGTCTTTGCGTTTGTGTGCATGCATGTGTGAATTTTTGTGCGTGTGTATGTGTGTGCGCGTGTGTTTGTGTGTTATATCAACCTTATATTTTTTCAGCAGTTTAACACATACGTTTATCGGGTCACGGAAAGAATGATCTGCAATGTGTTTTACGCAACGGTCAACACATATTTGGGTTATATAGTGACGGCCAATCCTCGACTCTGGATCGTGATGTCGTGAGTTCGAGTCTCGCCGGCGACAGGTTGGTTTCCTGTCTTTCGGATGAGACAGTAAAAACTGGAGGTCCCGTGTCACAGTAGGTGTCGGCACGTTAAAGAACCCTCACTGCTCAATAGCCGTAAGTGCCGAGCATAGGCCAAAATTTGAAGCCCTTCACCGGCATTTGGTGACGTCTCCATATGAGTGAAATATTCTTGAGTGGGACGTTAAACAACAATAAACAAACAAACAAACAAAGCCAATTTGTAACGTCAGTGGAGAGTACCCAGGCAGAGACCACTGGTCTTCCGCAAGTATACTGACAAGACTCACAAAAGCTGTGACGGGATTGTAACCCACACTCACTATAGGCAGGAGATATGGTGGGTCTCTAACAGCCACCGATTATTTTCAGTGAAATGTACATTTTTTCAAAACGCATACTAAGCTGGTATGTAGAATGGATAGATATGCAATCTACTTGTTGGCTTTTTATCGCTCTGATAGACAAGATTGTATTTCAATGTGTATATTTGATACTTGTCATGGGAAATTTACGAAACGTCAATGAAATTAATCATAATTTGCAGGAACTTAATAAAAAAATGAAAAATAACAATTGTAACAAAGACGAAGATATGTGAAAAACAATAAATTTCATATAAAAGCATTACATTGAGACCATTATTATCAATACGTGTCGACTTGAGATAAAACAATGATATACTTTAGGAACAAAATGAAAGACAATATATCAACATTGATAAATTACAGACAAGTTCTAGGAATTTAATACACTTATATGATTCAGCAAATGAGTGTTTGCGGTGAGTCTGACAATTCTCGGTTCCACTTTTCTGTTGGACAGGTTCTAAATCCATAAAACTACAAAATACATCTGTATCCAAAATATTTATATGAACTGTATATACACGAACATATATGAAAATACACAAAAGCACAGATATACTCCCATACATTACACTTTCACACATGTATCTACAGACATATTGACATCCCATATCCACAAAAATGAAAATCAAGAGTGGCGGTGAAGTTTTGCCTGTGCGTGTGTGTGTGTGTGCGTGCGTGTGTGTGTATGTGTGTGTGTGTGTGCACGTGCGGTTATGTTTTTGCATATGTGCGCGTTTGTGTTTGATAAGATTAAAATGTGTATTTTCTTAATAAAGCCATAGCATTCCAGATTTATAAAATTCATAAAATTCTATTTACAAAAAAAAAACATTTAAATCAATTATACCAGACAAAATATGAAAATAAATGGATAAATCTGATTACCACTACCACTGCGATGTGAATGACAGATGGGATTTTATTTCCAAAAAGATGATGAATAAGATTTAAATATTTCTATTTAAGTTCTTTGTACATGACGAATTTAAATTTAATATTTTGATATGCGTTATCGATCGTTTTATGGGATATTTGTTAGTGCTGTACGGCAGATTGTTTAATATATCGTCTGTTCACTGAGGAGTTAGTGATTCGATTGACGTCAAGTTGGGAAGAATTTCAACAACTCTATCGAACTCAAAATGCAACAGTTTTCGTTATTGCCTATTCGACATATGGTCGTTGGAAAGTTTACCGAAAGAAAAATTGCGACAAGGCTAAATGTTTCTGAACATGTCACAACCGCATATATGTTTTACATATAAAACCATTGCATACAGTTGCAGGTTATAAAGTTATTTATTATTATTTTTTTGGAGATATAGTGATAGGTATAAGTATATTTTTAACGGCGCTAAATAAATATTTCAATTATCATGAAACATTCATAAAATGAATGCATTGTAAATTGTAAACATATTCCCACTGTATTTGCTAATTTTAATCATTAATGACAACACTGCCGCGAACTGCTGGAATCAACATGTTTATTAACCTATTACATGTTTCTACGTGTCGATGATACTGTATCGACATCTGTCCAATTATTTATTGTTAATTCTGATGTATCTTTACAATTGTACATATGATGATACGATATGTATGCATGTGTAATACGTCTATTTCTAGGAGATTGTGACTGCATACATTTACCAAAGAAGCTGCTAGGAGTAATATAATAAGGCGAAAGATATAAAATAAAATTAAATTCGCAATATATTAGACAAGAGATCCGCTGAAAAATTAACAATTTATCCCGTATACAACATTACCAGAGCCCAGCCACCAATTATTTTTCAATACTCTTGCTCAAACTTTATTTCATTATTTTGACTATATAATGGTTTGTAAAAGTTTGGCGTTTGATGATTAGGGGACATATTGTTTTTCATCATTTACATGTAAATTTTGCGTCACAATTGTGATTTTCCTGTATTACACGTATTCAATACGTTGAGTCCATACCCAAACATTTTTTTTAATATTTCTGAAATTTTCTTCAAATGAGCAATAACTTTTACCATTATTTACAATTGCATGCCTGTAATATACAAACATGTCCAGTTACAGATTATGTTGTTTTACCTTAAAATCACGAACTGCTGGTTGAGCTTGGGTATTGATCAAAGCTGGTGACTTCAAACCAAGATTGAGAATGAACAGATCTGTATAAAAATAATCGCCATATTGTCTTAGGAATTTTAACATACTAATGTCGCCATTGTGATTTACAGCACATACAAATATTTTGACCAATTCGTCGTACAATTATATTTAAATACCAATAATCACAGCGACATTTCCGAGGTGCAAATACACTTCAAACACATTTTAAACAAACTAAAGATATACCGGAGTAATAATGTTTACACTAAATCATAAACAAATAAAACCGCCATAAAACATACTCCCCAATCCAGTAATAAACTAACATTAAACGTCTTGATAAAATAAAACTAACTATATAAACTTAACAAGTTAACGTTTATATATATATATATATAGTTGAATAAATTCAACTTTTGAACCTATAATTGACTTCAGCTCGATCATATGTGACCCTCTCATATAACAGATAGATTTTTATAATTTGTATAAACCTAAATTCTTGTTGAATGATTTCCACAATAGTTAGATTTTCTTATATGCTGTTGACAGATTCAAATAACACGTTGCCGTAGATATCTTTCATTTTATATCTTTTTGTATGATTTACCTGTTAATGCCTGTTTAGATGTTTACAATCCTAGTGTTGTTGTCAGCACAAAATGAGAGTATAATACTCATCTAAACAGGCATTAATAAGTTTAGTGCACCAAGAGACGTAATGCCAAGCAATATACTATTTGCTTGTCCTCTACGACCCTCTACAGTGCAGTAAGCTATTCTGCTTAGGGAAAATAACTCTGTCAAGCAAAAGGTAATTTCACCTACCAAATGTCACAATGATGCCTGACACCGGTCATTACAGCGTCAAAATTGCAAAGACCTAATTCAATGGAATTTCAACGATACATCATGGTGTGCTTTTACCTTTATCGATCACAAATACAAATTTGGTGTGTCATTTCCAAGTCATATCATGCGCTAGTTATTTTGGAACTCAGCGGATGTTGTGTTTTGCTAAATGCAATAAAATTTGTCTTGCTGAGAAAAATAGGCGGACGCAATTTCTACAAGTATTTAGAGTTTATGCGCCATCTACAAAAACATAACATTGTTGTATTATTTGATGCAAGTGCAAACGGAAATTCATATTCCAAGCCAACAATGTATCGTTTCTTGCTTCCGTTTGCAGATTCGCTTTGTTTTGAACACATGAACTTCAATTATCCCAAAAATACGAATGCTTCAGTGAAAATGAATTGTAGACTTGTCAATATTTCTATTATAACGTGGTTTGTTGATACATTGCAACACACGAAACACTTTGGCAATCATATCGATAACGAAACAGTGACGTGGAACTGATCATCTTATCACCTGTAGATGTGGTCACGAAAAATACATGGTACATAAATGTTTTTCTTGATTGATATGAGATGAATGGATTTGTTAGACATATTTCTCCGTTTCAGGGAAAGACGGAATTATAAGCGTCTTTATGATGTCTTTATTATTATTATTATATTTTTTATGTCAACAAAATCTTGTCAAAATAAAATTTACAGATACAACAGTGTTACTCGTCAGGAAGTCAAAAGTAAAAATGAACACAAATAATTTCATCAGTCCATTTCTGATTTATTTTCATCGTGTATGCATCTTACCTCTCTTTTCTTGCTTCTTTGGCTCTTGTAGTTTATTCTACTAGGTATAATTTTTTGGATTGCAGGTTGTGTTTCAAAATATATCGGAATCCTCAGGTGATTATCTAACTTTCACTGTCGAGGTATTTTCACTTCAGTCAATTTCCTTTTGGGATGGTTGTCGGTAAAACGAATTATCGTTCGCATCAATCAATTATTTGACATTTTGCAACCGTTTTGTATTGCATTTAGACGGAGCCTGGTCCAACAACAAAGTCGTTCACTGAAGCATCAAATAACGTTAATAGAGCAAAAACACAACAGTTACATATTGCTATGTTATAAAAGATCAAAGAATAGAATCACTGCACAAATCGAAATACTGTCGGTAATGCAGTGTATGACGTAGAAATTACCTGAAAAGATGATGTAAAATACTATCATGAAAGTTGAACTTATAAGTCAAAGGATGTTTATCAAGGTGAATGATGTGTGATAATAGCTAGACAAATAGCACCAGTTTAAAGAAGTATCTTTTTAAAATAAACGTAATGCTGCAATTTAACATAATTTCCTCAATAAAGGTATTTTTATTTTGCATTTAATCAAAGTTGAATGTTCAATTACGTAGCGAAGCATTTCTGGAAAATTCAAAGCATGCGAAATTGATTTTTATATTCTTACAAGCTTGAAAAAAATTAATGACTGCATTACATTCTGCTATGCCCATCAGACTGTTCTAATGTAATTATAATAAATAGAAATAGTACATAAGAGATACATAAATAAAGCTTATAATGAGAGTTTAGTGTAACCGTACTCTAGAGAAATGTTTCTACAGCTAACATATATTTCTTGTAAATGAGCAATATATACATTGTTTTTGTGAATGCGTAAATGGCCAAGTGGTTAGGACGTCGTGCATGAGGGCCAGGCGATTGGTGGCGTAGGTCGAGTGTTCGAACCCCTGCCGGAGCATGGTGAGTTTGTAGGTGCCTAGTTATTTCTGTGTTTGTGCTTTACGTATGATTTATTTTCACAGAACATTATCTTTTCTGATCCAAGCTCCATAGTTAATGTTCAATGTTGAGTGATAATTGTGCTTTATATAGACTTATATTTCTCTCCACTACATGCATCGTCAATCGATACATTGTCATTAACATAAGAATTAAACACCTTCACCTCTTTCTCTACGACCGAGTTCTCATGTTCGGAATTCTACTCATCGCTATCGAAATATTTTTTTTTGAATGTGTAGATGGCCAAGTGGTTAGGACGTTAAGCATGGGTGCCGTAGGTCGAAAGTTCTAACCCAGCCGGGGCATGGTGAGTTTGTAGGTACCTAGTTATTTCTCTCTCTCATCTCCTATATATCTCTCTCATTTTCTATTCTCTCTCTCCTTATTTTTCTCTTAGGATAATAGAAATATTTTCAGATTAAAGATATTTTTTAATCTGAAATTTACAGACGTTTTCAAATCTGATTTACACGTTTTCACCAATAACAGCTGAAAAAAATAGTATAACACAATTTACTCAAGTTATGTTGAGACAGCAGCACTTTCGTCACATGGATATTTTGCTTCATACATCATGTTTGACAAATAAAAGAATTGTCGGCATTTTAAACTCGAAGATAAAAATATAATAATCTGTAACACTTTCTTGTTAATTCATTATAATAAATTTTATTGAAGTATTCCTAGAAGTTTCTTTTATAGTATAACAGTTCATAACTTTGGAATTTGATACTTTTACACAAGAAAATTGATATATTCTTTATATATATCAAACGCACATAGACCCCTTCGAGTTGTTCGTCACAATAGGATACACTGTCTAGGAAAACATCACTTCCGGTTAAGCAGTTTATCGTATATACGAACTGGTATAATGGATATCATTCCGTAATATGTATCAGATAACCACTAGGTCGTTGCCACTGCTGGTGGACCATTTGAGTCCCAGAGGGTATACATAAACCTAGTAACTGGTATTTCAGTACCAGCTGTTCATCTTATACTAAAGTAATATTTTGCACTGTTAATATCATTTAAATTCGAAAATTTTCTAAAGCTAAGATAGTCATTTTTTTTTTACAATGGATACTCTTAGACGGATTTCGGCTATGCTTTTAGAGATATTATTTGACCTTGTATGATACCACTTTATCCTTAGAAAAAAGAGATACTTTTCAAATTGGAGCTCAACTGATGAAGTCTTATTGACAGAACCGATATCGTCTTGAGCATTATAAGTTTGGTATTATGTTTATAATATTTGAAAAGCAATCTAGCGGAAAGTTATTTAACTTGTAAGCAAATATAAAAACTCTCAGATACCAAAGTATAAATCAATAAAATGTCCAGGACATAGATACAAATCCGGTAAAAATGGACAAACACAGACCTGTCGCCATTCCCATGAAAACTAATTGTGTCCCTTTATTTGCTGACCTGCTCCATCATTCATGCAATGCAGACTTCATTCAGAATCAAAAGAAGAAAAGGCTATATGCGATCTTTAATTTGACATTTAGATATATCGTCGACGTTTTGTCAATTGATACTGACAATTTTCATACATAATTATGTCAATGCGATAAATCACAACGAACTAGAAAGTAAAATCACAACTGAATCAAGCACATACGCTTCCTTCTGGACAATTTTACTTACTATAGGTAAAGACAGGAAATTAAAATCAGGCCTTACTACAAGCCCGAGGATTTCGGTTTTCCCGTCGTAAATTTTCCACATCTAATTAGTCATATCCCGAAATCACTTGCATATGGTATTTATATCGCACAAATGATCCGATGTGCCTGGGCGTGTTCAACATATGAACGTTTCATATACAGAGGTTATCTAGTTATTGACACAGAGATATCGAAAATTTCGTCTGATGTCAACATTCTGCAAACTTTACGGTCGGTATGATAGCCTTGTTGGCGATTACTCTGTTTTACTAAATGAAATGTTGAGTTGCCTGTTCGATGGAGGATGTTGAGTCGTCTGTACCAATTGTAAACGAGGATTGTTACTTACTATTTTTTTTTAATTCGAATGTGGACTGAAGGCGGATGTGGCTGAAGAAAAGGGATGCTTACTTCTCCACGACACCTGATTCCACCTCTAGTTTTCCAGTGGTCCGTGATAGTAAAATATCCACTGGATTTGTATATGTATCCTGACATCTTGAATAATATGATTTTTATATTGTCATTTTTGCACAATATACACTTTACCTGAACTAATCCTCGGAGATGTACTGAAGTAAGATATTACTAAATGTCATCAATGTAAATATCACGAAACCCGAAGTGACCATGTCCGAACTTCTGTTGAAATCTGAGAAATGAACTCGAACATAATTTATTGGCTTCCTGACACAAATTAATTCTTATTCACGTTCTATGCAGAGTTTTCATTCAACTTTCCTTTAGTTTAATACATTATACCAAGGTTGTAAATTCCTGTAAACGAAAATTGCAATTTGATTTAGAAATAAAAACACTGCAGCTTTGGAAGAAAGGCATATGACACAATTGAAGCCGAAATGCGTCAGTATAGCTATATGTGTTAAATATCTAAGACTTAAAGTACTTTTCTCTAATTAAACTATTAATACATTGCAATCCACCGGTATAATATACTACCTAAATAAATTAAGCTGGGCACAGATAACCCTGAAGGTTAATTTCCATGTACAAAATATATTGACAAAATATTGATGTATAATGCCATGTTAGAAGAAGAACAAAAATAGATAGCCAAATAATTACTCTAAAATAGAAATTTTCATTTTTGGAATGAGTTTATTTATATTTCTTGTGAACGTTTGCAATAAATGTTGTTGTTTCACTAAATTTTAGAATGATATGATAAAAATTATATAGAATGATTCCCAACTGTTGAAATGATTTTAAAACTTACTATAAAGGCATAGTGAAAAACACATGTTCTGGAATATATCGAATTCTTAGTAACAACAGCATCATAAAAACATACGACTAATGTAATATATGATTAGGATTTCCTCGACATGTACACTTTTTAGATTTTGAATCAGTTCATCTGAGGCAGAAATTTGATTAAGATTGTAGCGTTAGAGTTTGTTCTCCGCAGACATACGATATATTTTGTTTATTTGAAATTTTCGACATATTCCTAATCAACTCCCTGGAAATATCACCACAAAACTTTCAGACTTCGATAAAGGCAATATATAATGGACAATGAATCATCAAGGAAGATATTTAAATTATCTCTGGAAGAAAATTCAAGTCCTCTTACAAAAATCATACATTCTACTAGTTGCATGTGTATATATTAACCAGAATTATAACATAGAATGAGAAAAAAATTAATTCATGGTTTTTCTGACATCAAGACTTTGTGTAGGAGAATGATAAAACGGGTTTTGTTGTCATCTAAACAGTTGTTGATAATTTAAGAATATTTTCACGGTGTTTTCATATCAAGGGAATTGATATATATATATCACCATTTGTATTTTCTGTCACCGTGTTTTGATGTATTTGTTTTTCCTTTGTTTCGCGTCTAAATACACACCATGGAACTTAATTATACGTTCTTTCTGATTTGTACATGCATGACACATCACATTACTCACTCGTTTATTGTTGTCATCTGTAAAAATTAATTTCGGGAAATTAACGGTTTTTTTTTAATTTTTCACATATAACGATGCTTAATGTACTGATATTTTTCAGAAATGATTTTACTTGAAACTGACTCACTTATTTAGCAATTATCGTCATCTATTGACAATCACATCAGTTTCTGTTACACTGTTCTGCACTAGAAATTGTCAAAAGTTATTTATCCTTTTCAGATATATCTTCATAAAAGTACAATCATACATAAGTCGTCAGACAGTCGATAAGAATTGTTCAAACTATCGTCAATTTAGTGGCTTTGGTAGTTGGTTTAGAAGTTTTCGAAAATTCTTCTTCTATATCAATAACTTCAATTAGACTGGGAATTTAATGAAACTGATGTATTGATTTATATCAAATGCATGGAAAATGATCAAATATTATTGTGAACTAACGGCATATACGATTAATCAATAGGGGATGCTTACTCCTCCATGACACCTGATCCCACTTCTGGGTTTCCAGACGTCCGATTTGTCCATTGTTCACCACATTTGTTTATGAGTGCTGGAGATCCGGAATATGTATACTGTGGTATCTGAGATTTTTATATTCAAAGTAAGTACGCTAAAATATATTACAAATACTATCATTGCAAAATATTTTATAAAATTAACTGATTCCATGAAATTAACTGAACTGATTCCATAAAATTCTAGTTATTCTGTTCCATTTCGAGTTCGAAATGTAGTTGACGGATTTTTTAATCTAAAAGTGCATCTTTACTTCCAGTTCTGGTGATCATGGATTCCTCTATTTAAAACAAAGGCAAGGCAATTTCTGGAAGAAAGAGAGAGAAGAGTTCATATTGAGGATTTTGGGATATTGTTATTTTTCATTTTATTTGTTATTGTTGTTTTGTTACTTTGTTGTTGTTGTTATTGTCGAGTATAGTCTAGGTCTTGAATCAACACGCCATTTTCTGTTGTTTTTTTTTTTTCGTTCCTTTGCCGCAGGGTTAGTGATTTAGTTTCAAAATATAATCTTAGAGGGCGTCTCTTCTTCTGGTTTTAGTTATCATGGAGTCAAGAACATATAAACACTCTTGAAATTGATTGGTTATAAAAGTGTAGGGAAAATGGAACTTAACTACTTTGAATGTAAGCTAGTGTCTGATTCGTATATATTCTATCAATGAAAATATCCTTTTATTTTTACACAGTAAAATATGAATATATGTTCATTGATACAATGTATTAAGAATTGATAAATGATGAATCAGCATATTTTCTACCGTATCTTGATATAACTACAGCCAATATCATGAAAAGTATTTGGATTGAGATTGCAAAACCGCTTTGATTCGGAAATGTTCACACGTGACAGAAATATAGAGATGTTCAGGATTATATTTTATGTTCATTTTCTGATTGCAGGAAGGACATCGTTTATAATTTATAAGTCAACACATCACTCGAAAGATGTGATATGCAGAAAAATGTTAACATTTTCGACTATGGAAAACTATTTATTTTTCTCTGACAATGGATTCTACTTATAAAACTTCTAGTTTCAGACAATTTGTTTGTTATAAAGTGTTAAATGTGTTTGTACAATAAAGGACACTTAGTGTAGTTATTAAAACTTTCACAGAAGTTTTATTTTCCCATTATAGTTACAAATGTACACGTTGAGAGGAAGTTAATCTAAAATGTCAACTGCACAGTGAATAATCATGATATTGCTGTTTTCATTTTGGTTTTGGTTTTTTTTTTCTGTTTCTCTATTTTGTGTTTTAAGTCTTGGATCAACTTTTTCTGGGACACTAAAGAAGCTCCTTTATGTGTATTGTCTAGATTACATTCTTCTGTAACTTAATGGTGGTTTGGCATTTCTTCAAAACGTCTAGCAGACAGTAGTCTAGCTGTTAATGTGAATTGTACTTATGCATGTGTATTTGGGAAATAGTGTATTTTATTTGATTAACACTAATTACATCAATAAATACAATAGTTATCACTTCAATGTTGATAGTTCCGATGAAAAAAATTGAAGTTCTAATATTCCTTCGCATCAAACTGCAAAAATATGAACTATTTGGTTATTGTTTGTATTGTTTCATTGACGTCATTTCATTTTTGGGGAACACGCTACTGCTATCACTAGCTTCCCGTCTTGGCTTAATGATCTTTCTGATGATATTGCATTAACATCACGCCAGAAGTGACTTATTCTCAGTCTTTAAATGTCATTTCTAACATATCTAGGAATGTTTTGGAAGGAAATGGTAAACTTATGCAATACAAATTAATCGATATAATGCGTCAGATGGTCCATTATTATTATTATTATTATTATTATTATTATTATCATTATCATTATTATTATTATTATTATTATTGTTGTTGTTGTTGTTGTTGTTGTTGTTGTTGTTGTTGTTGTTGTTGCTGCTGCTGCTGCTGCTGCTGGTGGTGTTATTTCGAAGCATCATGGGTCCAACCTGAAATCCTCTGCTTACATAGTGTCCTTTTGTCGTCTGTCCCCGCGCTGATTCACACAGATACAGTCCACAAGTCTCGGGGACATTGTGTCTCCATCTTCCCAGCCAGGATTTTAGGCTCTTTCACTGGCACCAAATGTCACAGGCACCAAAGCACGCCAAATGTGTCATCTTATAAGGTCATCCTTTCCGGTCCTCGCTGTTTAACTTCAGTAAATGAATATATACACTAATCGACCAACCACAAATGCTGGCTAAAAGGCACCATCCACACAATATTGATAATTACAGCCATCAAATATCAATAATATTTCGATACTTGCTAAACTGGAGGTTTGACAATATTATGCATCGCATATGCTGTAAGTAGTTCATTTTAACATAATAAAAATGTTGATATTGTAATCACATTTGCTGGTGTTTCCACTTTATTTTACGTTAGTTAGAGTTTAACATCGCATCAATTAGGAAACATCTTTATTAAAATTCCATTACTTTCTGACAACTAAAAAGGCCCCTCTCCATAGGGTATATACACACCGGGCATTAAAATGTCAATCAATATATTTAATGTCAGTCTGCTTTATTCATAAAACATTGTAACATAACATTATTTTATGAATACGACCAGCTGTTTTAAATGGTTACATGATATTTCAATGAAATCATAAAGTCATGAAGATTGACGGAAACTGAATACGCTACAAAAATCCGCCCTTGAGAATAACAATACCTAGATAGTGCACAGTGCTAACACAAGCAAATAATAATAAACTCATTGAAAATATATTCACGATCATATCGATTTACTAGAGAAAAAAAAACATGGTTTTGAATAACTTTTAAATATAGATTTAGAAAATGTAAAAACAATAATGATGGCTATGTAAAAAGATACTTTGTAACCAGGTTCACTCCTCCACCAATACAAACTGACAGCTACCATACGACTGCGGTTTGTTTGACTGTAGTATAAAAGAACAAAACAAAAAGTGTTATCACGCATGATTAAATTTAAAATTCGAAACGATCTACTAATATATTTATAGTTCTAGATCGGTCATTGAAATTGTGAATCAAAGTCATTAATAACCGGGTTTAAATCTGAATTTGTTTTTCGGTATGAGGGTGTATTTTGCCCAATGAAGATGGACCACTTGGTGTTTGTCAAAGTTCATGCGGTAAGTCTGATTCTTTGAGAAATCTTCTCTTGTTATTTACCCCATTATATACGTCTGGAATTACGGACAACGTAAAGTATCTGTTTTCCCGCGCTTCGTTATTTGTATAAAATTTATCACTTGTTTTTATTTGAATTCGACTGTGGAGTCACGGTGGGTCTGATAGGTCAACAGGTGATGCGCACTGATCCATGGCACCTGACCCTACCTTAGGACTTTTTCATTGGTCTGTGTTTATACATTGTTCACTAGAAGTGTAACTGAATATCTAATTTCCTGACTGTTAATACTTCCGTATCTACAATGTATATCAAGATCAACCAAAGGAATAACCATCCTAGTAAGAAGTACTACATGTCTACAGATCAAATCATATTCATCTATTTCTCATTGACTCCATGGACGATCAAACAGAATTCCAACAAGAGCATTACGCGGCATTACTTCAACTAAATTCAAGAGAACATATTCAAGTCAAAATAATGAGGAATACCTCGTCAAACTTTAAACAATAAGCATTATGTGTACGAAATTAAGAATTTTATATTTAAGAATATTAATTCTGGAATACCAACGAATTTGCAAGTTAACATTTTGTCACCTGCGAGCAACATAATTTCATCTGTGATAAGATTCCTCGGCCTTCCAACCGTATAATGCTTCGAAATGTAAATAGAAGCAAGCCAATGCACAGTAACCAAGATTTTGGCTGTATACACAAAATGGAAAGTAGGCGCGAGAATTGACAAGAACCAAGCATGAAGCAATGATAAGATACAAGTCAGATGTACATCTACAATGATTATGCAAGGTGGCATGTAGTGTCAGTGTTGCCAGCGTCATATACTTAGTACAGTGATACATATAAAACATAAATCAGGACATAATGTGAACTGATAAGATACACAGAATGTGTCGGTATTGTTTGACTTTAATTACTTTGGGTTGTGTTATCTGTGTGTAGCAACGGTGTGCATACATCCACAAACACAACAAATACTAACGCAGTACACACGTACAGATTCACTTAGATAATCGCTCAATGCTCACACCCAATCGAAAACGCACACTATCAAACTTAAAATATTACACACACATATATATATATATATATATATATATATATATATATATATATATATATATATATATATATATATATATATATATACCTCAATAATTAAAATACAGAAAGGGATTGGTTGAGAGTCGTCACGTGTGAGGGAGACGACATTCATGCCGCCCTAGCGTGTGCCATATCTCCCTTGCTGCGTGCGTCGTGTCTCCCTCGCGTGTGTCATATCTCCCTCATGCGAAAACCCTTGCAGCTTATTCGACAGTCTTGATTGATTCTGTATTTCGGTAAAATAAACAATTCATTGTCCTAGTTGTAGGGAGAAATGAGGATTTGTTTTCCCGCGACAAGTCATATTCCCCTCGGGCTTTGCCCTCGAGAAATATGACTTGCTTTTGGTAAACAAATCCTCATGTCTCCCTACAACCAGGGCAAAAAATGTATAGTATCTCATCCTCCCGAGTCAACTTTTCCCTATCCATTGCGTTACTCGTTTGAGGAAAAGCGTGGATCAGAAAACCTTGACTAGAAAAAAGGATAGTATCTATATGTAACAAAATATTTTTGTTTTGATATTGTTTGATTTGATTTACTTTCCCGTAGACATTGACTAAATCTGAAACTGCTTATCTCGGGCTTTAAAACGATAATAAACTCAAGTTCAGTCTACTGGATTGAAAATTTTCTATATCTAAATTCTGTTTTATTTTCATCATTTTATTTTTTGGTTTACACTTATTGGTTCAACAAAATTAATCAAAAGTAGAATTATCAGATAACAGAATGCAGTTATCCTACATACCAGAGGGATGTAACGGGAATCATATTTTAACGAGTATTACATCATCTTTATCAATTTTGAAATCCTCGAACTATCATCATAGATAACAATTTTGGCTATTAACCCTATGTGTATATGACCATCTTTTGACCCTTAGCCATACTGTGAAAGTGTTTCATAGATGTTACTGTTATGCAAACAGGTTTCTCTGCCACGCCAATGTCACTGCTCATCAAATTTACCAAAATGACTGAATAAATAATATTGTATTACAATGAAAACAATTTAAAATACATCGGAATTTATAAGGGTTTTTCTTTATTTGCAGGTATTCGATGAAACACATAATAAGAGAATTTTTTTTCTAACAGAACTGCGTTGAAACAGATTGCACTTAACTTCATACTTTTCCGGTCCTTCTGATAACACCGGAGAGAGCAAGTATTTTGAACTGTGTTATCTAGAACATTGCCAGTACAATGCATGGTAAATGTCTGTAAAATGCATAGAAATAAACGACAGGATTTGTTTTTATTTGTTGTGGAGTATATCATTTTACGCCAATGTTACAAGATATTTCAGCAATGTTGCGGTGCCGGCCGACTAGTGCAGTTTTAAAACTTTGATGTAGATTAGGAATCTTGCAAAATATACAAGAAGCGAAATATACTCTGCTTCTAATCTTATCAGTTATTTAACTCAAATTCACACTTATGTAATGTGAAGGTGTGTTTACCCATGAACGAAATGATGGGAATGAAAACAAGAAATAGTATAAAGATAAAAATACGACATAAAGGACTGCATGACATGAACAAAAAATAAAACGGTTTATATATATATATATATATATATATATATATATATATATATATATATATATATATATATATATATATATATATATATATATATATATATATATATATATAACACGTACACAAAGCTTGGTAAAAAGTTCTATCTGTTCTCGTCTCAAACTTATTTGTTCATGTAGGTGAACAAAATCCATAACAAAAACTGTATATATTGGAAAGACTTTATAAGTCTGAGTTCGATATTGATTAACAAGGATAGAGTATATGAGATATTTTATCAATGACATTTCAACTTATGACTATCCAGAAAGCAGAATCCCACTTTGCAGAACGTTATTGGAGGCCCGTGAAAGACCATCCATGTAGACTATTCATTTATTCCTCTAGGAAAACCAATATTCAAAATCCTGAACATAGACACAAATTTATTTTAAATATATTATTCAAACGGGATTGTTGTCATAATTTTCCGGAAATAGATTTCCCGTGGATATGCAAAAAAGTAGTTATAAAAAGAGCTACAATAAAGACCCTCCTTCAAACAAGACAATGAAAACATTGTTCACAGAAAATCTGCAAATATATTACGAAAATAGCATGTCATCTAGTAATCAAAAGACTATATGATCGGGAAAATGTGAAAACATGGTAACACAAACAGGAAGAGGAAACATCCCTCTGTTTCTCAGGTAAATGTCACGTACAGTATCGATTTTAACTAAAAACTTCATAATTGTTAAAAGGATCACCTACCTCTGTAATTCAACGTGGTGTAAAAACACACAATTATAATTATCAACGGAGACAAATTTTGACTTTTACAAAAAAAAAAAGAAAAAGAATATTTCGGTCATAAGCAACAGACTGCAGAAAAAATGGGGAAGGGAAGCAATAGAACGATAGAAAGAAGATTAGGCATACTTTTAATTAAGAAGATTAAGTGGATGAAAGAGAGAAATCAAATAACTCTTATGTACATTTCAACTCTCGCAACAATTAAATATATTCTATTAACTATTGTTTGGTGTGTTAATGTTGTATCTATTAACTTTCATCTACTTATCTCTTTTATCCATTTTCCTGGATAAAAATGCTTCATTACTTCACGATTTTATCAAATGCTAAACGATTTGTGTTAATGTGTTCACTTTTTACCAGATAAGAAGAGAAAGTTAAGTATATTAGCGTGCCTTGGATAAAATGTACTGTTTTTTATCAAAACAATTGCTTTCTAAAAAAAGATATATTTTCATTGTAAGTGAGTGTTATCTAGTTGATTCCTGAGTGAATAGGAGAAATATAAAAATATCAATACCAACATAATTCAGAACGCGTAACAGAGTGCCTGAAAAATGAAATTAGGCAGCACTAAATAACCTTGAAAAGTGTAAGACATAAAAAGTTCACATTTATCATTTTTATTGGGTTTACATATATCGGCCCTTTTGAGAATCTGTTAAACAAACATAAAGCTAATATAGGAATACATGGGGCACACTGAATCTGCAAACTGGCAATGTCAAAAAGTCAACCATCAATCACAAAATTGACATCAGCTATGAAATTTAAAAGAGAATTTTAACAGTTATCGTTTTGCCTCTCTCTTACTGCTAGTTTATGCCGATACCGATGTCTTACTTGCTTTGTAAGACACGAAACACTGACGGTCCCCGCTTCACAACTAATTTACCATATTTGAAATTTATTGGCAGTAAAGCGTTCACTTCAAATTTCAAAAGTGTTCTACAACAAATTTGGGTCTAAATTTTATTTTTATTTAGAATTATGTTTTAAGTAGTGGTAGCAATAAATAACAAACACCCGTGTAATTGGACATATTCATGTATTGCTTAAAAGAATTATATAAAAAAAATCACAAAGTGTCTACATATTTTTAAAATGGTACTCTTCGACAGATCGTCAGTGTTTCGTGTCTTACATTTAGATTTATTGTTTGGCCTTGCATGATACCTTTTTCGGAAATACACATTTATATTAAA
Source organism: Atrina japonica (assembly GCA_030159075.1). Lineage (NCBI taxonomy): Eukaryota > Metazoa > Mollusca > Bivalvia > Pterioida > Pinnidae > Atrina > Atrina japonica. Next base: position 520,484 of record BROG01000530.1, read on the forward strand.
TTCGAGCTCAACTGATGAAGTCTTGTTGACAGAAACAATGGTCGCGATAATTGTTTTTGTTACTGTAAACCATAACTTTGGTATAAACTTTTGGTTAATAAAATTTCACCCACGACCTCTTAATTAAGGATGCAAATGTTAGTATAAAATGCAGCATTTTTTTTCAGTTAACCCTCTCATCCCTGATTATCTGGGTGGTATACCCTTTTCTATTGTTTTTAGAACAGTCTGATATGACCAATTGGTAAAGAGTTCATAGAAATTTTCTATACATAATCTATGATTTCCAGTGAAAGAGTACCTTGATTAAAATAAAGATACAAAGCTTTAAAATTTTTGTTTGATCGGTCGACATGAGGGGATTTCGCCTCCATAGATCCTGATCCAATTTCTGGGTATTTCGAGGGTCTGTATTTGTCCAATATTAACTGAATTTGCATACTGGCCCCTTAAGCTTCTGGTGATTAATGATTTGGTATGTGATTTTTATGCTGTAAACAGACATAGATGAAACACGTCAACGATGGGCGATCGACGTTAATATCAAACATAGTGAATTAATTGTGATTAACCAGAACATACGAATAAAAATAAATTCCTCGAACATAAGCTATTTCAAATTATTCCGCTACATAAGTTATATGTGTATGTTTTCTCTACGGAGAAATGATATTTTAGTTTGATAAGCTTTAAAGTTCGCTTGAAGATGAAAAACATTTTTCTTGACATTCCTTTGCTAAAAAACAATAAAACTCATTTCCGTAGGAGTAAACTGACATAATACCAAGACGGCAACGTGACATGTCAGAAAAATAAACAAGAGTATAAATGTACTTTTGCAAATCCATTTCCAAAATAACGATCCAGTTTTTGATAAATTGCAATCCCATTAGATTACCACTCAAAACATTTTTTGTATGTCAAAATAACAGGACATAAATAAATAGGATTTGTGCAAAGCTAAAAATTGATGAAGCTTGATTGTAAGGTATTTAAATGTTTACTTGTTATCGCCTTCAATTTAAGTATAGGGAGGAAGTATAATAAACATAGTAATTACGTGCCCCTTTGTAGAATTCTCTGCCAGTAAACATCCATCTAAATTCTTTGAAATTGTTTAACGTTTGTGAAATTGTAAATATACTATAATCTTAATTTTGAACTACTCAAGGTTTTATCGTTCTATGTTTAGACTCTTTAGAATATATGAGATACACATAGTATTAAATAATTATGAGAGAGAGAGAGAGAGAGAGAGAGAGAGAGAGAGAGAGAGAGAGAGAGAGAGAGAGAGAGAGAGAGAGAGAGAGAGAGAGAGAGAGAGAGAGAGAGCTACTTAACAATTACGTAGAGATATTCCGTCATTCAGTTTCTAGTAAGCTGGATATTATTTTTTTTTGGGGGGAGAGGGATATTTTGTCAAAGACTAATAATCAAGCAATGGTTTTGTCTTAAAGATAATAAATGATGTAATATGACTTCCATCTTATTAGAACTCCATGCAGTATTGTCATGTATCCTTTTCATATCCCAGTGGTTAATTTTTCTAACAAACGTAGACACTTAGCTGTGTTCAAGATTATTCTGTACTTCGATCCGGAGTAGTGCAAAAATAAAATGCAGATGATACTGTACAGTGAGAAAATAATTCGTGGTGTTAATATTCCCTATATTCACGATGGTGATAAATCCATTTTAGATCTGATTGGGGAAAGGAATCATTGTATATAGTCTCTCTAAAATTCTTGAGTGGGGGGGGGGCTTCATATTGTTGAACAAGATCATCGTTATGACCATAAAATTCCAAAGTGACGTCAAGTAGATAAGAATACGGCATACTGGGTACAATAACGCTCTCAACACAAAGAAACAGTTGTAAATCCCAAACATGATGGAACAAGGCCCCATGGCCATGAAACTATTCTAAGACATTTTTTACTCAGCCTCAAGATTTTATTCAAGTTTGCCCAACTTGAGTAAAGTTGTTGACCATAAAGAAATATTTCTTTCTCAGGTGATATAAAACTTAAGTACAATCTGTAGTTAACTGAAGTAATTCTTAACAGCGAAAATGGCCTCTTTCTCTGTTCGCCTCGGTATAATGAGACACTATCACCAGGGTATCCGTCGCCCTAGAGTACTTCGGGAAATGTTTAATATTTTGACAACGTGTAATTTGAGCGATATATGATTAGGAGACCAACACTCTTTTTTTCTGTCGACTTGTATTGGTCTTACGACGTTTGTCTACATTAACAATCGGGACAGTGTAAATTTAGTCCGATACATGTGCCCCAGTGTATGTTTCGAATCATTTCTCTTAACTAATGCACAAGTATACTAATTTACTTGTATTTTGAATATAGTTTATTATATACATTATAAATATGATATGTATAAATTACTGATTTTGGTCATGTATTAGCATTAATATATAAAAGATTTCAGAAACCAAAGTATAAATCAATAGAATGTCCAGGACATATATACAAATCCGGTAAAATTGATAAACACGGACCTCTGGAAACCAACAGATGGGATCAGGTGCCGTGGAGGAGTAAGCATCCCCTGTCGACCGGTCACACCCGCCGTGAGTCCAAAGTCAAGTCCAATGAAACACGTGAGGAGTGTATCCTCGTCACAATAGGTACAGACGTCTCAACAACCGCCAACGAAAAGGCAGCTCAACATTTCACTTAGTGAAACAGAGTAGCCGCAAACAGGACTTTTACACCGACCGTAAACTTTGCGGAACGTTGACATTAAACGCGGTTTTCGATATCCCTGTGTCAATAATTTGTCAGTGAGTAGTTTACCTCTGTATATGAAATCTTCATATGTTGTACACGCCGTGGCATATCGGATCATTTGTGAAATATAAACTCCATCTGCGGGTGACTGAGGGATATTACTACTTAAATGTGGAAAATTTACGATGGGAAAGCAGAAATCGTCGCGTATGTCGTATAGCTTGGTTGCTTATTCCCCGTCTGTGTTTATATTAAGTAAAATGTCTAAGTATTAAACAAGACGGTTTTCATCTTTTTAAAAAGGTATTTTATGTCACAAAACATGCTGCTGCCTATTTGATTCTAAAGCGTTTTTTTCACCTCTTGGTTGGTTATTAAATAATTAATCATAGATTATAGTAAGAATAATGTTCAAACATGAAAGTTAAGTAAATAGGAACATAACTTAGGACATAGGTACTAGACTAGATTTACACTGCCTCTTAACAATCCTTACTTCAATTGAGAAATTTCGTAAGTCGTTTTTATGATCCGCGAGTTTTCACTTTTTATTTTAATGAGTAAATTCTTAACTTTTGAGAAAAAAATGTCCAAAAGGAGTCAGCGACCCGTCGACAATGTTCCAAAAGGTAAAAGAAATGAAAAGGTCAAGCTCGGCGAAAACGTCAACAGTTCATTTGAGATCTGATTGGCAAAAGGGAGTCACTGTATATGGTCGTACTCCAGAATGCTGTCTAACATCCCTGTGAAGGTTGAACAAGATCCCCGTATATACCATAAAACTTCCTTTTTGACGATTGCAAGCGTTGAACAATGTACATCTGTGTAAGTAGTTTATGGACGAGACGTTTGTCTCTCACAATAAAACATTCATAAGAAGAGAATGTTCTAGTATAATGTATAAGTTGTGAAATGAAAACGCCAAAGACAGAAGAAGGCGTGATATTCAATTAATAAGCAATCTTTTTTTTTCTTGTAAAAGTAAATCTTGTAATCAAAATGTTTTATGTTTATTTTTTGTGTTTCTGTCATGAAGATTGATCTATTGTCAGTCAGTTTCAGGGCAAAGAAATGTGCATCTTCATTCAACTACTACTTCAGACTACTATCTAATGCTATTGTAAGTTGGGTGCTTAAGGAATTAAAATCTTCAACACTTCTTAAGCCAAACATGGATCCAAGTTTATAATCCTTGCAAGGAATGGACAATTATTCAACACAACTATATGGAAACAGTTTTGTGCAAATATTTGATCAAAGATGGTTGAGCAATGGACCCCATATATATAT